>JAVJIF010009074.1:0-162206 GCA_038442645.1 Agave tequilana | reverse complement strand
TGAGGAAGTCGACACCGCCAACATGTGCTTCATGGCAAATGAAAGCACAAGCAAGGTAACTCCCGATACTTCCATTGATTATGATCTATCCATGGATGAACTAGGAGAAGCTTTTGAAGAAAACTATCACATAACTATGATTTTCTCAAAAAGAAATATTTGAAAATGAAAAAGGAAATGAATCTCTAAATCATAAAGTTTTCACTCTTACAAAAGAAAAGGAGGAATTGCTTTCTACTCTTGTTTTCTACACAAAAGGACTTTGATGACTATAAAATTTCTTGCAAAGGTAAATTTTCACAAATTAATGAAAATGAAATTTCATGCTAAAAGAAAAAATTGATTCATTAGGAGTAGTTTTGAAAAAATGTGAATTTGATAAGAATAGACTAGAAGCTATGTTTCCTAAGAAACAAGTCCCAAAGAAACATTCACATGCTATTCATGCTCATATGCATAAATCACAACCTTTACATCATGCCAAACACTCTAAACATGCCTACACTCCACACACACATCATGCATTCATGTATGTAAAATCTTTTCATGCACATATTGTGGCCGTAAAGGTCATTTGGTTAAATTTTGCTATGATAGGCTTATGCATCGCATAATAATGTTTGGGTTCGGAATACTAACTTTCAAGGACCCAAGAAATTTTTGGGTACCAAAGTCAACAAATTTGTTAAATGATGTAGGTACATTCCAAGGCCCAACGACGTAAAGGATTGTGGTATCTTGATAGTGGTTGCTCAAGGCACTTGACTTGGGATATCAACAATTTGCAACCCTATCAAGATACCATGAAGGTGGCACCGTCACCTTCGGAGATGACGCCAAAGGAAAGATCATTGGCATTGGTAATGTTAAACTTGGTACATCTCCTTTAATAGAAAACGTTGTTTTAGTTGATAGCCTCAAGCATAATCTCTTGAGTGTTAGTCAACTTTGTGACAAAGGTTTTGATGTTGTTTTTGATAACCTAGCATGTAAAGTTATTGATAGACAATCCAACACATGTATATTTTCTAGATTTCGTGAAAACAATGTATACATGATTGACATGTCTAATATGCTATGCCAATGCTACTTGTTTGAAAGCCCTCGATGATGACTTCTTGGTTGTGGCATAGAAGATTAGGCCACATTTCTTTTGCCATCTATCTAGATTAAACAAGGAAATGTGAAAGGTATTCCTTACTTGAACTTGAAAAGGACCGCATTTGCGATGCGTGCCAACTTGGGAAACAAACCAAGTCCTCTTTCAAGTCAATCAAGGATATCATGACATCATGTCCCTTGGAGTTGATCCATATGGATTTGTTGGTCCTACTCAAACAAAAGTCTAAGTGGGAATCGTTTTGCTTTTGTTTTAGTTGATGATTTCTCGCATTTTACTTGGGTTTTTTTTTAGAACACAAAAATTAAGCCTTTTCATATTTCAAGCCTTTAAGAAAAGAGTTGAAAAGGAAAAAGATTCTTCTATTTAAGAATAAGAAGTGATAGAGGTGGTGAATTCAATAACCAACCCTTTACCACTTTTGTGAAGAACATGGAATTAAGCATGAACTATCTTGTCCTAGAACTCTACAACAAAATGGAGTCGTGAGAAAAAAAATCGGACATTACAAGAGATGGCTAGGACAATGATTAATGAATATGGTCTCCCTCATTATCTATGGGCGAGGCCGTTTTAACACATCTTGCTACATATCAAAGAGAGTTTTCTTATGCAAAAATACTTCAAAAACATCTTTGAGATCTATTTTTCTAGAAAACCAAATATTTCATACTTTAAAAGTTTTTGGTTGTAAATGCTTTGTTTTGAATACTAAAGATAATTTAGGTATATTTGATGCTAAGTCTTATGAAGCAATTTTTGTTGGTTATTCTAATACTAGTAAAGCTTATAGAGTTTTCAATAAGTCATCCTTAACTATTGAAGAATCTATACATGTAAAGTTTGAGGAATCTAATGTGTTGTTAAGAATGTTGTAGAAATAGATCCCTAAATGAAGACATGGAGAGAGCAATTTGAAGGACTCACCTACTATTGAAGACATGCCAAAGGATGATGAAGGAAATAAAGTTCAAGAAAATGAGGTTCAAGGAAATAAATTCAAGAAGTTGAAGTGGAGACTACTCAACCACTTTCAAAAGATTGGAGATACAATCCACATCATCCCAAGGATCTTATTATAGGTGAAGTATCAAAAGGGGTAACTACTCGTTCTAAACTTCATGATTTTTGTGGACACTATGCTTTTATTTCTCACTTTAAACAAAGAACATCCTCGAAGCCGAGGGCGACTCATTGGTTGCTAGCTATGCAAGAGGAGCTCAATCAATTCGAGCGGAATCATGTTGGCATCTTGTTCCTAGGCCCCACGATAGACCAACAATTGGTACTAAGTGGATCTTTAAGAACAAGTTGGATGATTCGGGAAATGTTATTAGGAATAAAGCTAGGTTAGTGGCCCAAGGTTACACTCAAGTCGAAGGTATCGATTTTGAGGAAACCTTTGCACCCGTAGCACGGCTTGAAGCCATACGGATGACACTTGCATTTGCTTCTTATAAAGATTTTAAACTTTTTCAAATGGATGTAAAAGTTCCTTCTTAAATGGATTTATTGAAGAGGAGGTGTATGTGAACAACCCCCGGGTTTGTTGATCCTACACATCCGGATTTTATTTTCAAACTTGACAAAGCTCTTTATGGTTTAAAACAAGCCCCTAGGGCTTGGTATGAAAGACTTTCTTCATTTCGAATTTCTAATGGTCTTAATAAAGGAAAAATAGATACTACTTTGTTTACAAAACATGTTGAAAATGATATACTTATAGTTCAAATATATGTGGATGATATCATATTTGGTTCTACTAATGAAAATCTTTGCAAAGTTTTTGAATCATGCATGAAGGAAGAATTTGAGATGTCTATGATGGGTGAACTTAACTACTTCCTTTGTCTCCAAATCAAGCAAAGGAACGATGAGATTTTTATCAATCAAGCCAAGTGCACGAAGGAACTTATCAAGAGATTTGGGCTTGAAGAGGCTAAGACAAGCAAAACTCCCATGGCAACTACCACAAAGCTTGACAAGGATGAACAAGGTACAAGTGTAGACATTAAGCATTATCGTAGCATGATTGGTAGCTTGTTGTATTTAACGGCTAGTAGGCCGGATATTATGTTTTGTGTATGTCTTTGTGCTCGATTTCAATCGTGTCCTAAAGAGTCCCATTTGATTGCGGTAAAACGCATTATTAGATACTTTAAGGGCACAATTGAAATGGGTTTGTGGTATCCGAAGAACGGACAATTTTCCTTGACGAGTTTTTCGGATGCCGACTATGCGGGTTGTAGAGTGGATAGGAAGAGTACAAGTGGAACATGTCAATTTTTTGGTAATTGTCTTGTTTCTTGATCTTCCAAAAAGCAAAATTCGGTAGCCCTCTCAACCGCCGAGGCAGAGTATGTTGCGGCCGGAGCTTGTGTGCACAAGTTCTTTGGATGAAACATACTCTCCTTGACTATGATTTACATTTTGACCATATTAAAATATTTTGTGATAATACTAGTACTATTCATATGACTAAAAATGCAAATCAACATAGTAAGACTAAGCACATTGACATTCGGTATCACTTTCTTAGAGATCATTATGAGAAAGGTGATAATGATATTGATTATGTTTCTACCGATTTTCAACTTGCCGATATTTTTACAAAGCCACTAGACTATGCTAGATTTTCTTTTATTTGTGGTGAATTGAATGTTTGTGTTATGGATTCATGAAATAAATTTTTTTTTTAAACATTCTTACCCTTTTTGATGTATGACAAAAAGGGGAGAAAAAGTTAGTTTGAGTTTTGAGTTTTAAGTTATAACAAGTTAGTTTTGAGTTTTAGTTTTAAGTTATAACAAGTTAGTTTTGAGTTTTAAGTTATAACAAGTTAGTTTTGAGTTTTGAATTTTTGAGTTTTGATTTTGAGTTATAAAAGGTTAGTTTTTGAGTTAAGAGTTTCTCTTATGTTTTGTATTCCTATGTCTCTCTTATGCCAAAATTCTTAGTTTCTACCTTTTATGTATATAGCCATTCATTTATATAGCATGATTTGAGGGGGAGCTTCCAAGCTCCTTTCCCATTTTTTTAAATAACTCATATGTTTTGTCATCATCAAAAGGGGGAGATTGTTGGCCTAAGGTTACAATTAACCGGTTTTTGAGTTTTGATAATTACAAAATATATATAGTTATTTGTACTAATCATTTTTCTAGTGTTAAGTGTGTTTCAGGGTTCTAAGGATTCATATAGTGTTCTTCCCTAAAAGAGACTCATTTCGGGATCATTTGACTCAAGATGCCTCTATTCGGGTTCAAGATTTCAAGCTATGCAACATTCCATGGAGAAGCCCTTATTTAAAGACCTTGTAGTCACCTAGAACTTTTGTAAGACTTAGTTTGTTAAAGAATGAGATTATGTTAAGTTGGCTCAAGAAAACACACACACACCATCATTTTTCAAAATACGGTTTTTGTTTTGGGTATTTGATTTAGGTTCATGTCTTGATGGTTTTACATGACTCAAATTATTTTACAATTTTACATCTTATTTATATTATGTATACCAACCTTTATAGCATGATACTTAGTCATATAGCCTTACAAATTTATTTTGAAAATTTTTCAAAGTTCAAAAAATTTCCTAGAAAAAATCCTGTTTCAGGCCTGTCGGTCGACCGGCCGGTCGACCGGATCCATTTCAGGCTTGATTGGTCGACCAGACCGGTCGACCGAGCCTTGTGGTCAGGGCGTGCACGTTTGTGCATGTCTGTCGGTCGACCGGACGGTCGACCAACTGAAAGCCCTTTGCTCTCGGGTTTTGTCGGTCGACCGGCCAGTCGACCGACAGAACAAAGAGAAGTTTTTCTTTGGCTGCTGGTCGACCGACCGGTCGACCGAGTCCAACGTCTAGTTTGCCAATGGACTGTCGGTCGACCGGGCCGGTCGACCGATAGCCGCCAGCAGCCCCAACGGCTAGTTTTCAGAGATTAATCATGGGATTTGATTGAGATGTTTTGATCTGATCTCTCTGAAATTTTGGGGGCTATTTCCTGACCTATTGGCTAGCTATTATGATGAAGATCTCCTCTAATCCCTATAAATAGAGGGGATTGGTCACTTGCAAAATACAAGAAAAATCCTATTGTTTTCAAGTTTCCAAAAAGAAAGAAAAGTTTTCAAAGGCTTTCAATTTTCAAAGTGCATTCTTGCTACTAGTTTTCAGTTGTTTTTCAAGATATTTAGTACTACTTTACAACTGAATTTTTCTCTACACTTCTTGAGCCAAAATACTTCTCATTCTATTAGGAGTTGTAAAGAGAAGTGTGTGGTCCTTTGTTGATCACTTTGTTACTTGTTGATCTTTGTGTTGAGATCCCTCTTGTGGAGAGGGTTGGATTGGTGGAGTTCGGTACTCCGGTCTTCGGTAGACCGCTTGTAATTTCCCGGTGGATATAGTGGAAACCTTCAAGGTGGTGAAGGCGGGGACGTAGAGCGGGGCTCGAACCTCGAAACAAATTCTTTGTGTTTGCGATTGATTTTCTTATTGCTCTTTATTGCTCTACATTTCTATCTTGTGATATATCTTGTGTGCACTTCATTATTTCATCCATCTCATTACTTGCATTTCCGGTCTTTACTCATCTCAACAAGAAAGCAATTACACGCCTCAACTCATAATCTAGAGGAATCAAAGAGGAGAAGTTCTAGAGCCCTTCACGGGAAATTCGGCTTCAATTTCTTATTTTGAGTGACCGTTTGCATCATATATTCATACTTGTTTAAAAAAAGATTATTAGATTAGCATTAACACCTATTCACCCCCCTCTAAGTGTTTTTTCAGCCAGGTGGCCACACCTGGTTGGTGGTACTCCCCAGTTTAGTGATACGTCTTTATCTCTTACTGGTTTTCCCGTTCAGCTCCTGGATTTGACGTACCAATTGATTTGGGAAGATTTATTTTAATCGGTTTTCAACTTCTCTAATTTGCCATATCTGCCCCGATTTTCGGATTTTGAAATAATTCTGAATTAAATCAGAATTTTGATGGGCTTTTGGGCTTGTTTTCTTCCCTTTTCTTTAGCAATGGGCCTGCATTTTATAAAAGAAAAAACTAATACTTATAATAGGATTTATTAGATAATAAACATGGTAATGTGACACTATATATGCAATATATGTGACCGATTAACAATATATCAATAAATAGTAATCGTATACACGGTGAACAGTAACAAAACAGTAAACAGTATCAGTAACCCGTATACGATGAACAATAGGACTGTACATGGTGTTATGGTTTAACAGCACTTCCCCAGTGATTTCCAATGACATGAAATAATACTAATTACCTAGCAGGTACTAACCCTGTAATCTGCAGTCTCATCCAGAACAAATATAGATCTCAGCTATCTGCACTAGGATAAATCAATAACTGATTCGACCATTTATAAGTGTCATCTGAATCTCGTCCATATGTATAAGAATAAATAATGACAATCCTCTTAACATTTGATCTCAATATAATCACCATAAATATCAATTATTAAATCCGTTATCATACCGTAATCCCATATAACAATAAAATAGTTCTCTCATTCTTTCGATCTACTCTGATCCTCCAAGTCATCGATACATCCATCCTCTAAGTCACCAATATATCTAAATCTCAATAACTGAATTAATCAAGAACCAATCATGAAGTACTGAATGTCCTCAAGATCAACTAGGCCAACGGATACCAAACTCACCAATGAAGAGTAGAACGTCCTCAACATCAGACTTATCCAACAGAAATCAAGATCATAACTAAGGAGTGTAACATTCTCGATGAATATGAAATCTAGATCATCTCTACATCTAGTAGTTAATATCAATAAAGTCATCAATACTCAGTCAAACTCACCAACGGGAGAATTCAGAATTAATAGCTCCTAACAATTCAAAAGTCAGTCCCATTGTATACATTAGAGGTAAAATATACGCACAATACCTGATGATAATCTAACAAAATCAATCTTATGTATATACTGATCAAGATCTAATGTAAAGAATATAAATCTCAGGTCTACTCTAACTCTAACTAAGTCCATATAAATTCAAGTATCAAGAAATTAGTCATCGTAATAAAATAACTTCATGTTTATTCCATCCTCAATATCCAAATAAATTCTCGTCTAAATAATTACCAAATGAATATCTGATAAATACTTTAAAAAATATATTATTTATTCACTAATATGAACCAGGACAATATCAAGATCAATCCATGTCACATTCTAATCTATACTATACAACTACTCTTGAATCAATAGTGGTAATCCTCTACACATGAAATGATGCTGATAAACGTTCATATCAACTAAATAAATAAAATGAGCACTCACTGACATCACATGAAATGGTACAGGTAATCATACTGAAAAAAATAAATCAGATGGTCACATGAAATGATACAAGTAATATATAAATACTACCGACAACGATAACTTAGAAAATAATTCAAGAGCAAACACTCACGTGAAATGACGCGGTTTTGAATCTGAATCGTCGTCTGGTCTTCATTGCACGAAATGGTACGGATCTCCGGATCATTCCATCGGTCGGTTTTCGATTCGGCAGTGTATCGGGTTTACAACGAACACGAATCCGGATCGGGTCTGGGTCTTCTGTAAACGTGACTATGATCTCTTGTATAACTGAGATGCACACAAATACATGTGCATCCACACATAAACACAAGTATACACACACGTATACACACCCATATACATTACATGCATGCACATTAAATAAAACATACTTACACATTACACACACACACATGCACTCACACATATTAATACACTCACGCACACCATCATAACTTCCATACATACATACATCTACACTCACGTGCGCACACACTTAAATGCACAATACATGCACACAAATTTACATAATATATGCTAAGCACATGCACTACACTTTAATTAAAACACAAACACACTCACACATTCTTATACCTAACACACACACATATATATACAAGCAACAATTAATTAAAGAGAGGGAGAAATACAAAGAGTGGAAGAGGGAGTACTCATGGCAAGGGGCAAGGCCCGGCCACAGGGAGCAGCGTGGGGCACGGCGGAGCTCCGGGGCTCGCCAGTTGAGGAGAGGAAGACGCCATGGTGTTGTTGCTCGCAACCAGCGGCTCTCGTGTGGTTCGATGGCACGACGGAGGAGAGAATGGGCTTGGGGTGGAGGCATCATGGCTTGCGAGGGTGCAAGGGGGATTGGTGGATGGCTCGGGTGGTGCTGGCGGCCACGCGGTGGAGGTGGGGCACCGGAGATCCAAGGGGGTGGTGCAATCTGGGGACCATGGAGAGGCATGGCTCTGGGCTGCTATTGGCGGCAGCAGGGGGAGCGCAGGCCATGGATGGAGGGGAGAGAAGGATGTGGGGGCCTGGTGCGTGGGAGCCCTGGCATGTCTGAGAAGAGGTTGGGTGTCGTGCTCGCTGAGAGGAGAAGAAGGAGGAGCCATAGAGTAGAGTTCGGCCAAAGGGAGAGGAGCCGGAGGTGTGGCTCAGCCGAGATGGTGGGTGGTGCTCGCGGAGGATGATGGTGAAGTGTTGTGGAGGAGGTTGTCGTCGAGGGGAAGGAAGAGGAGATGGGTAGCAAAGGCGTTGGGTGTGTGAGTTCCCTAGGGTTAGGCTATTGTGAGAGATGAAGGGAAAGAGGTAATTTATATGGGTTGAGAGAAAATATAATGGGCTGGGTTTAAAGTTGGGCTTTGGGCTTAAAGGGTAACTGGGTTAGGATAAACGAGTAATGGGTATAGATTGGGTATTGGGCTTCTAGGGACAGGAAAAGGGAAAACAATGAATATCAATATAAAAAATAATAATACTAACATAACAACATCAATAATTAGAATAATAATAATAATAATCATAAGGATAATAATGAGAGTAACAACAACTATCAATAATAATTAATAAACCTAGATAAATATTTGACAAAAATATAGTAATACAGTATTATAAAATAGGATATCACAATTCTTATTTAACAGAGTATTTGTCAGTGATCAAGAAGTTGATCACCAAATGTTCTATCTTGTATTTGATAAGTTGGAGGTTGCGGCCTTCGCGAGCTTGTGGGTTCGCGTGTGTTGTTGTTCTTGCAGTAATAAGTAATGGACTTGCGGGTTTGAGAGTTCTTGAGGAAACTCGTAGGTGTTGCTTCAACGAGTGATCTTGCAGATCGATTTTAGTGAAAATACTTCATTGCGGTGAAGGCGAGAACGTTGAGCAAGTGGCTCAAATCTCGAAATAATTTTCTCGTGTTTACGATTGTTTATCTCTCTTTATTCACTTATGTTTATATATCTTGCTTGCTCATATTATTCATATATTTATATGCTTGATATTATTGTGCTTAATTGATGTACTTACTTGGGACTATTTAATTGATATCTTGCATGCTCTTATTTCTTGTCTATCCTTACATGCTTGATATATTTTCATGTGCTTATATTTGTTTGAACTAATAGAGCTATTGAAGCACCTCAACTCTTAATCAAGAGGAATCTTGAGGAGAAATTTTAGAGCCCTTTACTGAAATTCAACTTCACTCTTTGATTATATATTGTGTGTTAGTTTTAGTTAGTGTAAAATTTTAATTTTCGTATTTGATCAGCACATCATCTATTAACCCGCTCTAGGTGATTACCCGTCACGGCCTAGGAGGTGGTACAAGAAAATAAGAAAAGCAAGAAAGGCAAAGATTGATACGTTTGAACCTCGAACGAAAGAGAAGGATATGTCGAAGTCTCCTACAAAGAAGCTTTATAAAATTTTCCTGTTTGAAGGAAATGAAGAGAAGACAGCTCGGAAGCGAGCTAAAAGGCAAAGTGAGAAAGAAGTTGGTCAATTTCTTGAGAAGGAAAGTAAATCACATCACGTGGTCTCCAAGTGATCTGCCCGGTATATCCGGGGAACAGGCACAAGATGATGGTAAACAAAAGTTTCAAGCCAGTGAAAGAAAAGGAGTTTTCATCCAGATAAACAAAAGCCTATCAAAAAGTGGTAGACAAACTGTTGACAAAACTTCATAAAAGGATGCAAATATTCACAGTGCTTTCCAGTGTGGTTATGGTGAAGAAAAGCAGCGAGAAGTGGAGGATGTACATTAATTTCACTGACTGGAATGCAACTTGCCTGAAAGATAACTTGCCGCTTCCAAAGATTGATTTGCTGGTTGATAGTGCGGCAGGTTATGAATTCCTGAGTTTCATGGATGCTTAAAGTGCGTATAATCAAATTTTGATGGCTAAGGAGGACGAAGAGAAGACAACTTTTGTTACAGACCGGGGCGTAGATAGCAACCGGGTGATGCCATTCGGGTTGAAAAATGGAGGAGCAACTTATAGACATTAATAAACTCATTCAAGGGCAAATTGGTTGTAACATGAAAGTGTGTGTTGATGTTTTGAGTTAGTAAAAGTAAAGAAAGAGATGGGACACATCTCCAGGTCTCAAAGAAGCCTTTCGGTGTTGAGGTAGTACAACATGTGAACCTACTCGACAAAAGTTTTCTTTTGGAGTAAAAGCAGGGAAGCTTTTGGGGTCACGGTCACCTTGAGAGGCATTGAGGGATATGCAGCCACACAAACCCTCAAAGATGTGGAACAGTCGGCAGGACGAGTGACTGCCTTGTCATGATTCATGTCCAAAGAGGCAGAGAACTACAAGTCATTCTTCAGGATGATGAAGAATACCAGGAGCTCGAATAAGAGGATTGCCAAAGTGCTTTCAAGCAACTTAAGAAAAATCTAATGACACCACCATTATTGGCAAGCCCAAGCCTAGTGAAGACCTCTTTTTGCTCCTGTTTGCGTCCTCGATAGCTCTAGGAGCCATGCTAGTGTGAGAGAAGGCAAAAGACAATACCATGTGTATTATGTGAGCAAAAGGCCTGTTAGGTTAAGGGTGAAAGTGAGAAAGTGAAGAAGTGAGAAAGTGGTGATAGTTCCATTTAGAACTTGGGAATTAGTTAGTAAGTGTTCAGGTGTTTGAATGTTGTTGGGAAGTGTGATTTGAAAAATGTTATGTCTTTTCAGTGTTTGGATGGTAATGTGTAAGTGAAAGTAGAAAAGTTGGCCGCAAAATAATATTAAAATAAAAATTAATTAAGAAAAAATAAAAAATGGACTATAATTAGAATGCAAGTGAGATTTATATGATAAAAAAATTAATTGTTTTGTTCTACAACTTATTACAAATGAGATTTATATGACCACAAAATTAACTGTAGCATTCTGAAAGTAAGGAAATGGTTGTATAAAAGAGAAAAGAGAAAAGAGAAAAGGAAAAGGGGTTTTCTTATTTTTCTTTTCCGGTGTTTGGATAGATAGGGAAGTGAGCAATTATGCTTCCCCATTTCCTTACTTCCGCCTACTACCTTGCGGGGCCTGTTTGGTTAAAGGTGGAAGTGAGGAAGTGATAATAGTTCCCTTTGGAACTTGGGAATTGGTGAGTAAGTTTTCCGGTGTTTGGATGTTGTTGGAAGTGTGGTTTGAAAAATTTTATGTCTTTTCTGGTATTTGGATGGTAATGTTAGTGAAAGTTGAAAAGTTGATCACAAAGTTGACCGCAAAATAATATAAAATAAAAATTAATTAAGAAAAAAATGGGCTCTAATTAGAATGCAAGTGAGATTTACATGATCAAAATATTAACTGTTTTGTGATACAACTTATTACAAATGAGATTTACATCATCACACAATTAACTGTAGCGCTCTGAAAGTGAGGAAATGATTATGTAAAGAGAAAAGAGAAAAGAAATTTTTTTTTCTTTTTCGGTATTTGAATGAACAACGAAAATAGAAATAAACACTTCCTACTTTCTCATTTTCACCCAATTCCTTGAATCCGAACAGAAAATGTTGGAAGGAGCAGAGCTGAGGTATATACCATTAGAAAAGTTCTGTACACTATTATGATCACGACAAGAAAGCTGATGCATATTTCAAAGCACACAGAGTAATAGTTCTGACCGATTAGGCTGGTTTGAAGGACATCACAAGGAGTCCAGAAGCTTCGAGGAGAGTGGTCATTGGGTATTGGAGTTTAACTAAATATGGTCTTTTGTATAAGCCACGAACAACAATAAAAGCACAAACTCACGGTGATTTTATGGTGGAATGCACCATCTTGAAAGAAGAGTATGATGAAGGGGAAGCCGGAAAAATCACAAAGTTAAGAGGGAAGCCAAACCTCAGACGATGGAATGGACACTATTTGTATGGCTCGAGCACAAACACTCGGTCTGGAGCATTCCTCGAAGAGCCTACAATTTGTCAGCCGAATATATGTATTTTTCTGATTTCCTTGCCTTGAACAATGAGTCTGGGATAAGTTTATTTCACCGCAAAACGTCGCAAGTCGTACATCATAAAATGAGAATAGAAAAAGTAAATTGTCACAGAAAAAATATATTGTGTTTTACAGTATTTGGTTGATAAATTGAAAGTATAAATGGGAAAGTATATTGTGTTTTACGGTGTTTGGTTGATTATGTTAAGTGTAAGTGGAAAAATTGACTACAAAATTAACTGTAGCAGTGATTTAAATATTATAAATACTATTAAATTAAATCTACTATTGTAAATTAAATTGTATTAATAAATTTGAAATAAAATATTAATAATCTTAATATTTTATTTATAACAAAATATTAATAAAATATTAGTATAATAATAAAATATTGCTAAAATATTAACTAAATAAATAATATAAATTTTTAAGAAAATCTAAAAAACATTAATAAACTTTTAAGATACTAATAAAACATAAATATTAAAAAACCTTAAGAAAAATAAAAAAATATAGTTATAATATTATAATATTATAAATTAATTAAAAATGATTGTAATATTAAATTTTATTATAATATTATTGTAATATTATAAAAATATAAAATTAACAAAGTAAAATATAATTATAATTTTAATAATAAATTATTATTATTATAATATTATTATAATGAATTATTATTAAAATATTAACATAACTAAATATTAATACAATAATAAAGTATATCATAATATTAATAAAGTAATTATTTATATAAAAAATAAATAATTAAATATATAGTAATTTATATTAAAGTAAAATATTGTTTTATTAATAAAATATTAAATCTAAATAAAATATTTAAAAAATTGGAATAAATATTAATAAAATAATAAAGTATTAAATAAAATATTAAATTAAAATAGTAAAATATTAAATATTAAAACAATGTTAAAAATAATAAAAAATCTAAAGATTAAGAATATAAAATAATTAAATAACAAATTGAACACTATTAAAAATATTAAAAATATTAAATATTTAATAATATTAAATTATATATTGATTATCAAGTAATTGTTTTGATCAGTAAGTTTATTACAAGTGAGATTTACATGACCACAAAATTAACTGTAGCAACTGCAAGTAGGAAAATGTGACCGTAAAAGTGAGATTTACATAACCATAAAATTAAGTGTAGCAACTGCAAGTGAGAAAATAAGAGTTGCATTTTGCAAGTTATTCTTCAGCGAAACAAACAGTAAAAAATGGAAAAGAAGTTTTACAAGTTACGACTTGCGACGTTTTGCGGCGAAACAAATAGACCGAGTATGAAGCAGTGATTCTGGCATGAATGTGGCAAAATACTCCTAACTCTTGAAATGCATGGGGAAACTCTTGAAAAGGTGGCACTGAATTGCGAGAAACGAAGGTGGAAAGTATTCATGGAAGTAACTGACGATCCTAGTATCACTATGGAAGATGTTGATATACTTGTTGAGGATGAAGAAAAACCAAAGTGGATGGATGAGATTGTCTCATACAAAGTGAATGCCATCCTTTCACGTGATGAGAGAGAAGCTCAAAGGATATGCAAGCAGCAAAGAAATTTGTTGGAGGAGGGACACCTTTGGCAGATCTTATACTCCGCCATTATTGAAATGCGTTGGTGAAGAAAATGTAAAAGAAATATTAGAAGAAATTCATGAAGGAGTCTGCGAATCACACGCATGCGCCAAGAACTTTGCAAATAAGGCTCTCGGGTCGGGATATTATTAGTCCTTGATGTATCGAGATTTGAAGAGATACTCATGGATTGTCGACAACTATTCGACTGAGTTGGTAAAATAAAACGGCCTTACTCTCATCGTCGCCAGGTGGGGGTCCTATAAGATGATCGAGTTGGTTCCGTAAGCCCTAGCTCATGCCACTAGGCCGGATTAAAGGGCTATGTTTTCAGAATTGCAAGGAGGATCTAAAATTAGGAAATACAAACATTAGAGAAAGGTGAATAATGTTTTAAAAATTCTACACAAGAAATATTGATAACTTGCTACAAAGTAAATATACACAGAATAAAACTCAAAAATACAACCACAAATACAAGAGATTTTACTCGGTCCTCTTAACATTCATCCATTCCCCAAGTAACCCACTTGAGATTTTTCTTAACCTAATTTTGAAACCGACAAAATTAAAACAGTACACCACTTGATAAACTCCTTCACCAAATCTGTACACCTATTCTCTACACCGAAAAGACCTTCTTTGAAATCAATATAATTTATAATATAAGCCTTGACTTTTGTGTGAAAGTGATAGTGAAACTCTCAGAATTTCTTCACTAGGAATTGAATTGGTGAAGAAAGATTCAAGGAGAGAGTTTTTCTGAAAAACAGAATTTTTAGATAGAATTTTGATAGAATTTTTGTCCATAAAACTTGTGTAAAAATCCAAAGGAACTCACCTCTATTTATGGCTGGAGAATACAGACAGTTAGAGTGGTTATTTGATTTGAATTTGAATCCAAAAAGTGTGAGAAAAACACCAGAAAATAAAAGCTTACACAACTGTTCAACAGTCAAAAACTGACTGTATAGTCGACTAGAAGCAGGACTTAGTCGACTAGGTATGCATAATTTGTCCAGAGTAGTCGACTAATAGAATGAGGTAGTTGACTAGATTGTAAAAGAAACTGAAATTATGTCTCTATTGAATTGGTATTAGTCGACTAGGATATCTATATTAGTCGACTAGGTCTAATACACAGCAGAATGTTTGTTCTCTATTGGACTCTATAAGTCGACTAGGATATGGGTTAGTCGACTAGGATTGTATGAATTATGTGGTCAAACTATCAGTTCTAAAGTTAGTCGACTAGGGATAGGTAGTAGTCGACTAGTGGAAGTGAAAACTTGTGTGTTCAAGGCTAGTAACACATTTCTAAAAATAGAAAAAAATTACAAAAAATATATAGATAAGCATTATATGTTCTTGTACTTCTAGAACTCCAAGATTGAGCCATGTCTTCAATAAATTGGTACAATTGTTCTGTAAGACAAATGTGAGTTCATAAGCTATATATACATAATACATACAAATTTGTTATCATCAAAATCTAATAAAATTGAAACATGTGATGAACATATAGGGACAAGATCTAACATTCTCCCCTTTTTTGGTGATGACAAACAAGAATATATGCAAGGATATATAATGTGTATTTAATTTATGTAACATATGAGATAAGCTCCCCGTGCATCAAAGACGTGTGTGTGTGTGTGTGTGTGTAGAAAACATGATTCGTTTATAACACTTATAATACTTGCAACAACTGCTCCGCCTACATATAATACTGGTAGCATATTGCACATCACATATACCAACATATACACATATATCGATATATAGATCTCCCTCTTTGTCATTAGTAAAAAAAGAAATTACATATATAGAGCACAAACCATATATATACATATAACATCAAGAGGCTAAAATAGAGGTCATTACATAAAAACGAAGTCTTTAAAACAGAACATGAAAAGAGTTTGAACACAAAAGCAACGTGCATATTGATTGGGGCAGAACCAGCACTCAAAAATGTGTGTTTTATGAAATCAATGAAAATATATGTGTGATGATGTTCTCTCGATACTTCTGTTATAGCATTGGCTCAACGGGTCGAATCCAAATGGACGGGAGGCGATAGAAACATTAACAATCCGTTCACGTGTTATGTTAACGAGTTCTTCTTTGTTAAAAAATGAGAAAAAGAAATAAAAGAAAAGAAATTCAGAAATGATAGATGAGAAGGCAATGAAACGACGATGTGAAAAAGAAAGAGAAGTGGTTTGGAAAACAAAATAGAAAAGAAGATGAAGCTTATAGTAAAGAAAATGAAAACAAAGGTGAACAAGAAGATGGTGAAAATAACGATGAAAGGATAAAAGAAGAGTTTTGAAATTGATTTTTAAAATAAGATAAAAGAAAACTCATGGCTACTAATTTCTAATTATTCCACTAACCATGCTAACATCTTAGTGATAGTTGCCTCACATTGATCCTTGACCATTACTAATCCTTGGCTTCAAGAGACGATACAAAGAATGACACATAAGATTGTTCTTTTACATTCAAACAACACATCCATACCATAAAACAAGTTACAAGTTACTATTAATTCATCAAAATCGGTTAGAGGTGAGCATGATATAAAGAAGACATTGCAAGTTAGCAAGTTAGTGGGTTAGATGTTAGAATCCATCATCATGAGCCATCAATGGCTCTTGGAAGAGCAAGGCCTTGCAAAGACTACTAGATTCATGTAAATTATCAAGTAAGTGGTTAGATGGTAGTGGTTAGTAGTTAGATCTGAGAAGAAGAAATTAGCTAAACATCATGTAGAAGATGGAGGAGATTACAATGGAGAAGAAAGAAGACACCTTTACTTAGATTGTCATCATCTATTACATCAATCTCTCTCTTTCTCTTTCTGAATCTCTCTGCCTTAGTACATGATCTAAAAAGAAATGAAAATACAAAAGAAAAGAAGAATATCTACACTACCCTATACTAAAAGATAGAAAATTTAGCCTAATGCTTGCATTTCGGGTCTCTATAGGGGTATATATAGGCAAAAGAAGGATCTGAAAGACGAGACTAGGCCACCCGTCAAAAATTGAGGCTTGGGCCCACCACTTTGTCGCGGAAATGCGGCAATTGCTGTGTAGTCCCTGGTTTTAGTGCGTGAGTTCATCTCGCTTCGGGGACCTTCTAGATATACTCAGAATCGGTTATTTTCGTCCAGATTTGCATCAGACACCCGCAAGAGTCTAGGTTCAATGCATCTTCTAGAAACTCCCTTACTTGGCCTCCAAGAAATGCGGATTTAATTAACCGAAAATGGGTTTAATTAAGCTTTTATTACCCTTTTAACATTGGACTCTTGATTTATCTGCAAAGTAGACCAAAACACAATTAGAAATGATATTTTATTCATAAATCGTAGAGAATGCGATATAATATTGCAGAATTGTAGACTAATCACACCCCACACTTATCTTTTTGTTCGTCCTGAGCAAAATAAGAAAAAAAACTATACTATAAATATTATTACACCACTTTCGCAGGTGACGCGATTGCACTGAGTATGTGCAATGATTGGTCGCTAATGTTGCATATTTAATATCATATGTCCATACTTATTATAGAATAAAAGCCTGCATTGGCCTAATTAATTGTTTAATTTATTTGCAGACCCAATCTTTAAGGAGATGAACAGAAATGAGCCCAAAGCCCACCAAAATTCTGAATTAAATCAGAATTAATTCGCACCAAGTAAATCAAGGCAAAATCAAGAGGTGGAAAACCGGTTGAGAAGAATCCTCTCAGAATCGATCGGTTAAAGCCAAGAATCCAAGGCCATTTCGTCAGAATCTGGGACTCAAACGAAGAAACTAACAAAGGATAAAGTCAAAAGATAATCTCAAGATGACCTACCAACAGGGTGTGGCCAGATGGCCACACCCTGGCCGCGAAAACGCTGCAAAAGCCGTGTTTCTGCGGCATTGTTGGGGAGTTAGGGGGAGCGTTTGCTCCCCCGATCTCCCCGGGATCCTACTTACTGGGTTTTGTGCCTATAAAAGACCTGTACTTGCGCTGAAAATGGACGACCATGCAGAGATAGGACTTAGCCAAGTTTTTCATTTCTTAGTTTAGTTTTTTCTTTTTTTTCATGTAAATTGTATGTAGGCTTAGGTTAGATGATGATTCATGTAAGTAAGAGAGAGAGGCTGATGTTGAGAGTGACACCGATGTACCCTCCTCCTTTCTTCCATAGTTTCAAGCAATAAAGGTAACAATTGTTTATGTTCTTCTTTACTTTCATTTTCTTTTATTTTCGTTTTCCTCTTCTACTTTACCTCGTTTGTTTTTGTTGAGTTACAAGTGAATTCCAAAGCACAAGTACACCGATGTTATGAGAATGCCAACGATAGTTCATGAAGACGTTCTCCTCCTCAAAACGTATCACTTCATGCTTGTGCTAGACTTGATAATATAATGCGAACAGGGACTGAGCTCGAGCTTATGATCTATGCGTTGAACGCCTCCAAAGCAAAGGTAGAACAAGCAAAGGTTTCCAAGTGAGTCATAAATCAATCTAGGTAAGTATTCTTCACTCTTCTTTCTTTCTTTTCTTTTATTTCTTAGTTTAGATCACCAACCACCTCTTCCAAATCATTCTCTTTCGACTCACTTGTACATAATCGCTTTCTTTCGCCGTTTTCTGATTTTTTCCACCTTCTTCATCTCTCACTTTCTTCTTAACTTTAACTATTACTTCTTTTTCTTTTTCTTAACTTAACCAAAGAAGAATCTTCGTTTTGTTTTCATAAGGATTTCAATAAAGAAACGTAAACGCTTCTATCGCAAAACCCTCCCTGTGGATCATGACCCGCATAGCCACTTGTTATAGCGGAAGAATTGAGCACTTGCACATTTTTATTATAAGTTCTGAAATCTCGTATTTTGTGTGCAGGTTTAGCCTCAATCAAATTTTGGCGCCGTTGCCGGGGAGGGTAACATTTTTATTGAAATCTGAATTTTTATTGAAAATTTTTTTAGAACTAAAACGAAGTTTCTTCTCTGTTGCAGGTTACAGGGCAAGCAAAGTAGGAAAAGAAGATTGCAGTAACACATAAGTGATCTTGGGCCTCTGCTGTAGAAAGCAGAGACCAAGGGCCCTCTGATTTGCCGCGTTTACGCGGCCAAAGCCGCGGATCCGCGGCAAAGAAGAGTTGACTACTAACAGGTTTTGTGCAGGGTTACTTGCTTTGCAAAAACATAGCTTCCTACAACTTTATTTCCTATATGCCATCACCATAACCTGCTAATAAACCAACAGTAAAAAGTTTGTTGAAAAAGTTAAAAAAAATTTATTAGACGTTTGCATCTTAGGCACGTGTCTTTTCAATTCCTTTATTTTACTGTTGAAGAGTGCTGGAGCAAGGTACGTATGCATTGCATTTAGCATAGGACTCACTTCTTGGTTGATTTATATCTCTTTGAGTGAATCTTATATATCTTGTACACTTGCACTAATTGATTTTAAGGGCACCAACCCAATAACAAGATAAGGTGGGGATTTAATCACCCTTCCTTAGCCCAAAAATCAGAATCCAAGCACTCACTAACCCAAGCCTAACTTAAAATGAGTAGACGTTGGCCCTAGGGACATCTCGGACTCAATTAGGAGATTATCCTAAGGGGGAAAGGTGTTGGAACTTGACTCTTATCAGATCAGTGTCTAGGAAAGGGATTAAGGGCCGAAAGCCCGAAGGTTGGTGTTTATTTAATTAAGGAACGTCTTTTGACGGAAAACCTCCCACCAACCTTACCCTGACCTGGCTGATTAGCTTGTGGTCAAAGTCTACATTAAACCTCCCGTGGACAGTCTAACCAGTTAGGAGTCGTCTAGGTCTAGGTCTACCCTAACTTAGTTTAGAATTTTTTTCTTTCTCTTTTATTTGTTTGCTTATTTGTATTTTCTTTCTTTTGTTTGTATTGTGTGATATGGCTTATAATAATAATTTTTTCAACTTCAATAATAATCCATATTACACACCGAGTTCATTTTCGGATATTACCAACCCGGCATATCATGACTTTAACCAACCTAGTGTGCCGGATTGGTCTTATCCGAATCAATATAACCCATATCCCCCATCTAATAACTATAATGTCGATAATAATTTCAACTCTTCACCGAGTCAGTGGGGATTCACCTCCCCCGAGCATAATTATCAACCAACTTGTCCTCCTTCTCCACCTAGTCCACAATATTTTCAGATTCATACTCAGTTCCACCCGTCCAAAATAGGAAACCATCAATTTTGGAAATGAGTATGCGTGAGTCCAAACACAAGTCCCAAAATCTGATGGACTTACAATTTCACTACCACTTCCAAGATAATTCTTCATCTTTTCATCAAAACAATGAACCTATCAACTATGAAAAGATGCTTGAAGCCATGACTCAGGCTCAAAACTCTCGTAATCGTGACATAGATATGATGGTCGAATCTCTACATTCTCACCGTTGGACCAGTTCTGATGTCACTAACCATTCTGTTAGAGCCGAAGAGTCATGTAGTTTTGGAAATCAAGATTCCATTTCAGAACAACCATTTGAACTTGCCCAAACTCCAAATTTTGAAAAAGATATTGACAGTTTAGCAAGTTTTCCTTTTCCTGAAATAGAACTTGAAAATGAATATGATCCTGAACCCCAACTTAGTGATTCAATTCTACTTCCTGATTCGATTATGACTCCGGTATCTTCACCTGATTTCAATCTTTTTCCCGAGTCAACGTTGGATCCTGTGCCTATTCATCATGAAATTGAATTCCCCGTCTTTGAGGATCATATTGAACTTGACCAATTATACAATTTTGAAAATTCTATTGACAATTGGCAAGTTCTCAATTTTTTGATATTGAACTCAATGAGATATGTGACCTAGATTCTCAAATCTGTGATCCAGTTCAACTTTCTGAATCAATATTAACTCCTGTTTTGTTACCAAACTTGAGTAATATTTTAGAGTCAATTTTGATTCCTCCACCTATCATTCCTGAACTGGAATCACCCATATTAGGTCACATCCCATTGTTAGAAAATACATGTGGACTTGAGTTTCTACTTCTTGACTTGGACCTGCTTCTTGAACCAATTTCGACTCCTGAACCTTTACTTGACTTAAGTCACCTTCCTGAGTCGGTATTAGTTCCTTTCCTTCCTGAGTCCAAGTCAACCTTCTATCATTTCATACTCCATTCTGGGACGAGGTGGTTGACAAATTTGACTCCGAAATTAGTTATGGAATATGGAAATTAGATGGGGTTAAATATTTAATAAAGATCCTTTATAGATACATCTTTTTAATGGGTTATATTAGAGAAATTGTTGGTGGGTTCCTCCGAGACCCAAGAAAAGTTGATTGGGCCGCGTTTCGTGGACCAATCAGACCACCACCGGAAACACCACCTTAAGGTAACCTTTTCCTTCCCTTTCTTCTTTTTCATGCATCTATGCATTAATTCATACATTGAGGACAATGCATGAGATAGATGTGGGGGAGGTCTAACATAACTTTTCTTTTTGTTTAAAAAAAATTATTAACATTTTTCTTTACTTTTAAAAACTTTTTGAAAAATAGAAACAATATTTTGACTTTTCTTATACTTGGTCAAAATAAGATTATTTGTTTTGATTTTTAGGGTTAGGAAGAAAATTTGTGAAAGTAATTTAGTCTTGATCTTTACCTTGATGAAATATCCACACTTCATACACTTACACACTTAGGGTTCAAAAACTAAGATTCTTATGCCTTATAAAAAAAAAACAAGCCTAATTATTGATTAGCTAGGTGCTTTGGCCTAAGCAAGCCTTAGTATTTATGCGAAAGATGATTAGATAAGTTATAAAATATATATATATATATACAAATAAATCTAATTATTGACTAGCTAGGTGCTTTGGCCTAAGCAAGCCTTAGTATTTATGCGAAAGATGATTAGATAAGTTTGAAAAGAAAAATCCTCTGATTAAGCTGGGTATTTGTGCCTAATAAAGCATAAGTATTCACGCCTAAAAGAGGTTCATATAATAAAATTCTTAGTTTTGTGGCCTTGTTTGCTCGAGTCCTTAAGTCCGTGGAGGTGTTTTCTCACCTGGTGCCCTAAGACCGTTTGGTTTGGGAGTCATCGATTAGAGGCTCGTTACATGGGCAGATTAGAAAGCCTAATAGAACTAAGAAATAATACCACAATATATATATATATATATATATATATATATATATATATATATATTATATATATATATATAAGGCATAAGAGTTAGAGTTAATGAACCCTTAGTCAAAATTTTCACAGTCATGAAGGTGCATATGACTTAGAGTAAAGTAATAGACTAGATGAGAAGTACAATTTGACTCCTTACTTTGATTGATAACAAATTTTTGAATAGAGACTAAGTTTAGGAATGAAAAATTCAGTTTTCCTATAACTTATAGATTGCTTAGATCTTACAATTAGATTTCAAATATTTCTCTCTTTCAAAATGCTTTTCGAAAATACTAACTCTTTATTTCTCTTTCTTTATGGATTTTGTGGGTGTAATCCGCTGAAAACCCTCATGAGACAAAACTCGTCCTCTAGGGGAAACCTAGAGGTTTAACGGCTTGTTGCACATGCTCAGTGCAATCACGTCACTTGCGAAAGTGGTCTAATAATCCTTAGTATAGTTTAGTTGTTTTGCTTGAGGACGAACAAAAGATAGGTATGGGGGTGTGATTGGTCGCTAATATGTTGCATATTTAATATCATATGTCCATACTTATTATAGAATAAAAGCCTGCATTGTCCTAATTAATTGTTTAATTATTTGCATGCCAAATCTTTAAGGAGATGAACAGAAATGAGCCCAAAGCCCACCAAAATTCTAAATTAAATCAGAATTAATTCGCACCAAGTAAATCAGGGCAAAATCAAGAGGTGGAAAACCGGTTGAGAAGAATCCTCTCAGAATCGATTGGTTAAGGCCAAGAATCCAAGGCCATTTCGTCAGAATCTGGGACTCAAACGAAGAAACTAACAAAGGATAAAGTCAGAAGATAATCCCAAGATGACCCACCAACAGGGTGTGGCCATTTGGCCACACCCTGGCCGCGGAAACGCTGCAAAAGCCGCGTTTTCGCGGCATTGTTGGGGAGTTAGGGGGAGCGTTTGCTCCCCCGATCTCCCCGGGATCCTACTTACTGGGTTTTGTGCCTATAAAAGGCCTGTACTTGCGCTGAAAATGGACGACCATGCAGAGATAGGACTTAGCCAAGTTTTTCATTTCTTAGTTTAGTTTTTTCTTTTCTTTTCATGTAAATTGTATGTAGGCTTAGGTTAGATGATGATTCATGTAAGTAAGAGAGAGAGAGGCTGATGTTGAGAGTGACACCGATGTACCCTCCTCCTTTCTTCCATAGTTTCAAGCAATAAAGGTAACAATTGTTTATGTTCTTCTTTACTTTCATTTTCTTTTGTTTTCGTTTTCCTCTTCTACTTTACCTCATTTGTTTTTGTTGAGTTTACAAGTGAATTCCAAAGTACAAGTACACCGATGTTATGAAAGTGCCAACGATAGTTCATGAAGACGTTCTCTTCCTCAAAACATATCACTTCATGCTTGTGCTAGACTTGATGATATAATGCGAACAGGGACTGAGCTCGAGCTTATGATCTATGCGTTGAACGCTTCCAAAGCAAAGGTAGAACAAGTAAAGGTTTCCAAGTAAGTCATAAATCAATCTAGGTAAGTATTCTTCACTCTTCTTTCTTTCTTTTCTTTTATTTCTTAGTTTAGATCACCAACCACCTCTTCCAAATCATTCTCTTTCGACTCACTTGTACATAATCGCTTTCTTTCGCCGTTTGCTAATTTTTTCCACCTTCTTCATCTCTCACTTTCTTCTTAACTTTAACTATTACTTCTTTTTCTTTTCTTAACTTAACCAAAGAAGAATCTTCGTTTTGTTTTCATAAGGATTTCAATAAAGAAACGTAAACGCTTCTATCGCAAAACCCTCCCTGTGGATCACGACCCGAATAGCCACTTGCTATAGCGGAAGAATTGAGCACTTGTACATTTTTATTATAAGTTCTGAAATCTCGTATTTTGTGTGCAGGTTTAGCCTCAATCATGCAACAAGCCGTTAAACCTCTAGGTTTTTCAGAGAGGAGGAGTGTTGTCTCCTAAGGGTTTTCAGCGTATTGCATTCACAAAATTCATAAAGAAAGAAGATAAATGTTAGTATTTTGAAAATGCATTTTGAAAGAGAGATAAGTTTACGAAATATTTTTTCAAAAATATAGGCGATCTAAGGTCATAAGTCTACCAAAATTATTCTTCCTTAAACTTAATCTATATGCAAGATCTTGTCTTCAATTAAAATAAGAATTTAAAATTGGATTGAATATTTTATCCTTCATAAAACCTATATAATATGTACTTTGTGATAGTGAAAATTTGTGGGATTTCAACTCTAACCATCAAGCCATTTATTTATATATATATTTTTTCTTTCTCTTTTTTTCTTCCCTTAGTTTTTTTAGGCTTTCTAGTTTACCCGGGTAGTGAGCCTTTAGCTGATGACTCCCAGACCAGACGGTTTTAGGGCACCAGATGAGAAAACATTCCTCGGGTTTAAGGACTCGAGTAAACAAGGCCACAAAACTAAGGGGGATTATTGTTTATTTAGACCACCATTAGGCGTGAATAATCATGCTTCTTGAGGCATAATTATCTAGCTTAATAAGTAAATTTTTCTTCATATATATCGTATATATAATTTTTTCTTTTTATTTATTTTTGCTTTATGACATTTTATGTCTTTGTTTCCATCCCCAAAATGTATAAGTGTGAAGTGCATATTATATAAGGCAAAAAATTCAAGATAAAATTATGTCTCCAATCTTTATACTTAACCTATAATTTTAAATAAGATCTATTATTTTGACTAGGTTTAAGATATCATAATTAAGGCTTTCTTAATTTCTAAGACCATCTTAATTTTCTTTAAAATAGATCAAAAATTCGTCTCTTGTAAATGTTTTTTAAAAAAAAAGGAAAAATCCCATACAAAGGAAAATTCTAAGACCATCCTAAAAGAAGTGAAAAAGAAAGAAAATCTAAAAAAACTCTATGTTAGTAAACCTTCCTCCACACTTATCTCATGAATTGTCCCCAATGCATCGTGAATGTATGTATGCATGAAACAAATAGAGAAGAAAAGAAAATTCACTTCAAGGTCGTGGTTCCGGTGGCGATCTGATTGGTCCACGAAATGCGGCCCAATCCAATTTGTGTGGAGTTAGGAGGAACCCACTAAAAATCTCTATAATACAACCCACTAAAATGATGTATATATTTATAATTTTTATTATGAATTTTATCCCATCTTATTTCTAAATTTCCAAAATAACTTCAGAGTCAATTTTATCATCACCCTTGTTCCAAAATGGAGTGTGAAAAGATGGAATATTGATTTGGACTCAAGAAGTGTAGGAACTAATACTGACTCAGGAATTTGACTTAAGTCAAGTAAAACTTCAGGTGTCAAAATTGGTTTAGGAATCGGGTCCAAATCAAGAAATTAAAACTCAAGTTCACATTCTTTTTTTCACAATGGAATGTGACTTTCTAAGATTGGTGATTCAAGTTCAAGAATAACAGCTTTGGGAACCAAAACTAACTTTAAAATGTTGCTCAAATTGGGTAGCGAAATAAGAGTCAATATTGATTCAGGAATTTGAACTGGATCACAAATTTGAGAATCGAAGTCACATTCTTCATTAAGTTCAATTTTATAAAAATGAGAACTTGCCAATTTGTTAATGGGACTTTCAAAAGAATGAAATTGGTCAAGTTCAATTTGTTGATCATAAAAGATTGGTGATTCAATTTCACGATGGACTGACATTGGATCTAATACTGACTCGGGAAAAAGGCCTAAAATCAGGTAAAAACACCTCAGTCATTATTGAATCAGGAAGTGAAATTGAACTACCAAGTTGAGGTTCAGGATCATATTCATACTCAAGTTTAATTTCAGGAAAAGATAACTTGCCTAAATATCAACATGATTCTCAAAATTTTGATGTTGGTCAAGTTCAAATGGTGTACTGAAATTGAATCCTGATTTTCAAAACAACATGATTCCTGGTCTAAATTGATAGAGTTAGAGATATCTGAATTGATCAAAGGTTGATAAGAGTGAGTTTCTTCATTCCTATGAATGTTAACCAATTGGCTCAGCTGTGCTTCTAACCTATCAATAGACTGGGTAAAAGATTTTTAAAATTGTTGTGAGGTCTAATGCATGATTTCTATACTCTTTTCTAGCTCAGATTTTTCTTCAAATGGTTGTTCTATAAAGGGAGTGTAGAAATCTTGGTTTTGAAAAAATTGTGAAGATTGTGAGTCTAATAAGTTTTGAGATTGTCACTCGGACTCACGCAAGAGTTCCTCAGTCAATCCCAAGATGGATGTTTGGTCATTTTGAATAAGTGGGATTAAGTAAGACTCTTGAAAATATTGTGAAATTGGAGAGGCCAACATGTTCTGAAATTGTCGCTCGGCCTCTTGTAGGTTGGCGTCTATACTCTTTTCTAACTCGGATTTTTCTTCAATTGGTGGTTCTCGAAAAGGAGTATAGGAAGCAAAATCGGGAAACGAATATTGTGAAAATTGTGAAAATTGTGGACAAGGTGGGTGAAAATTTAACTCAGGGGAGTTGAATCCCCATTGACTCTGTAAAGGGTTAAAATTATTTAAAAATTATAGTCATAAAATTGGGTGTATGGGTTGTATTGATTCGGATAAGTCCAACCCGGTGTATTTGGCTGGTTCATATTGTAAAAAATTGGGTTGGAATTATCCAAAACAAATGGTGTTGGTGTGAAATATGAATTCAATTAGGATTGAAAGAATTGTTATTGTTGAATTCCATTTCACAAACAATCACAAACAAAAAGAAAAAACAAACAAATAAAAAGAAAGAAAAGGTCAAAACCATGCCTATAGTAAGGTTGACCTAGACCAAGACAACTCCTAACTGGTCAATTACCCTGGGGAGGTTGTTGTATGAATCTGACCACAAGCTAATCAGCCAGATAGAGCCAAAATACGGTGGGAGGTATCCCTGCGTAAGCAACGGGTCTTATTTATGCCAAACCACGGTATCTTCGAGGTGTAACTCTTAATCCCCAACCTTAGACACCGATTTCCCAAGAGTAAGATTCAAAACAACTTCCACTCCTCGATCAATCTCTTAATGAGTCCAAGATGTCCCTAGGGGCCAACGTCTATCAATTTTTATTAGGGCGTGGATTGTGTGAGTGGAGAGGTGATTTTTGGGCTAAGGAAGGGTAATAAAATCCCCACTTTATCTTGTATTGGGTTATGCCTTTAAGTCTAATTCGTGCAAGTGTGCAATATAGACAAGAATATAATACAAAGCGAGTAAATCACTCACGTGTTTGTCCTATACTATATGCAATGCCATATGTACACTGATAGGTAGTCAAAATTGCATATTTATCATCATATTTCCCTATTTATTCTTTTATAAAGCACTGCTACGTAATGTTTTATTGTTTAGTATTGTGCAGGCCTTGAGTAATTAAAGAATAAATAAATGAAGCCCAATTGAAGCCTAAAAGCCCAAAAAGCCCACAAGCCTACATGCATGATTTATTTTAGTAATTTAGAATCTTCTATCTTATCCAATTTAATATAAACTTGGATTTTAAATTATTAATTTAAAATCTAGGAGAAGAGGAAGGAGGATAAAGTAGCACTCCTAATTGCTATTCAAATCAAAAGGAGAAGAAGGATAGAATAAGATGAATTCTTATCCTAATTAAAATCAGAGGTGGACTTCTACTTGAACCTGGCTGCTTGCACTACAAGATAAAGATAAAGGGGAGAAAATCTGAATTTAATTCGGATTCAGACTGGACACTCTTTAGTATTTCAATCATAACTTTCCCTATAAAAAACGCAATTTGATGATTCAAGATGCTCCAGAAAGAAGACTTAAAGAACTACAACTCTTATGTTGATCACACTTTTCAATTCAGCCGTCAGCTAAGCCATATTCAGCGATCAACACGATAACAAGTTGCAGGTCAGAATTGAATTTCTAGTCAAAACAAGTTTGGAGATAAGAGGAGAATTCAAATTCAGAAATAATTTGCTCCTCCTATCTTCATACGCTTCTTATCCCTCTAGTTTTCTCCTATAAATACCCCTGCAGAGTAACAGAGGAAGGGCAGATCTCAGAGCTTGCAGAAGCTCAATTCTAGGGTTTCTTTAGATCCTCTTTCCTTCCTAATTTATTTGTATTTTTCTAGTTTTTTTTTACTTTGAAGAAGAGTTGAAGAAAGGAGAAGACTTTGTACTGAGTTGGTGACAGACTTGATAAAAGGTCATATTTTTTCTTTCAATCTCTTTGCTTTTTTTTATTTGTGTTTCTTTTATTTTAGTTTCATCTATTTTATGCAATCTTTAAATACCATGCTAAATTCTACTATAATTATGTGTAACTAATTCCTTAGTAGCTTGCTAATCTCTCCACTAACTAAAATCTAGATTTATGAAGTTAAGTTGATTGAACTCTATACATGTTAAAAACCCTAGGGTAAGTAAATAATTCTTGAAGACTAGTCATGAATTGAGTTAAACTATATTTAGGGTATACTATTTAATAATTATTTTTGGTTTATACTTGGATGCTTTGATGGTTTAATGTTAAAACTGTTTTTCTTAAACTATACTTTGGGATTTTGATAAACCAATGCTTAGTTTTATGTAGTGTACTGCCAACGGGGTTTAATCTCTTTCTTACTTTTCTTTCTTAGATTTGAAGCAATAATCTAGGGTTAATCTTTATAGGTTCAACATGATATTTATTCTTAATAGACTAGTGTTTGGTTGTGGTAGATGATTAGTAGACTATAACTCTCTTTACTTAATTATATCTATTTCTCACAATCAATATCTCGTTTTCTTTTCCAAGCTAACTTTAGAGAAAATTGTTCCGAAAAGTTTCCATCGCATCCTTCCCTGTGGATCGACCCGTTTAGCTCTTGATAATCGATTACATTGAAACAAGACTAAGACTTTATAACTTTAACTCTTTCTTTATTATTTTCTCATCTCAATCAAAATTTTGGCGCCGTTGTCGGGGATCGAACCCGGGTCACCCGCGTGACAGGCGGGCACCAATATACTACAACGACTAGAGTTCCCTTTGATTTTTTTAGGTATAGGAGGAAAAATTGAATAATTAATTAGTCTTAATTTTTACCTTAGAAATGTGCATACCTAATATACTTACACATCTAGGATTCCAAGATAAAGACTCTTGTTCCTTATAAAAAAAATAATATAAAAAAATAATAGTCAATTAGTTAGGTATGAGGGCCTCAAGAAGCCTTGATACTTATACAAAAGAAACTTAGATGAGTTATACATATTTTATATATATATATATATATATATATATATATATATATATATATATATATATATATATATATATATATATATATATATATATATATATATAATAAAGAGGCATGTGAGTCTAAGTTAAAAAATCCCTAGTAAAGATTCATGTTCACAAGGATGCATATGACTTAGGGTAACAAAAGAGACTATATAAAAATTCAATTTAATCCTTACCTAAAATTGATAACAATTATTGTTTAGAGACTAAGTTCAAGAATGAATAAAAAAGATAATCCTAAACTTATAGATTGCTTAGTTTCTTCAAACATATTTCAAATATTTCTCTTCTTTTTCAAAATAAAATTTTTTTAATCACTAACATTTTCTTCTTTTATGGATTTTGTGGGTGTAATCTAGTGAAAACCCTCACGAGACAACACTCATCCTCTAAGGGTAACCTAGAGGTTTAACGGCTTGTTGCATGCTAAGTGTAACCCTGATTCCTACGAAAGTTAGTTAGCATAGGTTAGCTTTTATTTTCGTTTCCTTTTTCTTTTTATTTTTACTGGAGGACGAGCAAAAAGATAAGTGTGGGGGTGTGATAGGTAGTAAAAATTGTATATTTATCACCATATTTTCCTACTTATTCTTTTATAAAGCACTGTTATGTAACGTTTTATTATTTAGTGCTGTGTAGGCCTTGAGTAATTAAAGAATAAATAAATGAAGCCCAATTGAAGCCCAAAAGCCCAAAAAGCCCACAAACCCACATGTATGATTTATTTTAGTAATTTAGAGCTTCTATCTTATCTAACTTAATCTAAACTTAGATTTTAAATTATTAATTTAAAATCTAGGAGAAGAGGAGGGAGGATAAAGTAGGACTCCTAATTGCTATTCAAATCAAGAGGAGAAGAAGGATATAATAAGATAAATTCTTATCCAATTAAAATTAGAGGTGGACTTCTACTTGAACCTGGCTGCTTGTATTATAAGATAAAGATAAAGGAAAGAAAATCTGAATTTAATTCGGATTCAGACTGGGCACTCTTTAGTATTTCAATCATAACTTTCTCTATAAAAAAGCAAAGTTGATGATTCAAGATACTCCAGAAAGAAGACTTGAAGAACGACAACTTTATGTTGATCATACTTTCCAATTCAGCAGTCAGATAAGCCATATTCAGCAATCAACACGATAACAAGTTGCAGGTCAGAATTGAATTTCTCTTGATAAGTCAAAACAAGTTTGGAGATAAGAGGAGAATTCAAATTCAGAAATATTTTGCTCCTCCTATCTTCATAAGCTTCTTATCCCTCTAGTTTTCTCCTATAAATAACCCTGTAGAGTAACAGAAGAAGGGCAGATTTCAAAGCTTGCAGAAGCTCAAGTTTAGGGTTTCTTTAGATCCTCTTTCTTTCCAAATTTATTTGTATTTTTTCTAGTTTTTTTTACTTCGAAGAAGAGTTGAAGAAAGGAGAAGACTTTGTACTGAGTTGGTGACAGACTTAATAAAAGGTCATATTTTTTCTTTCAATCTCTTTGCTTTTCTTATTTGTGTTTCTTTTATTTTAGTTTCATCTATTTTATGCAATCTTTAAATACCATACTAAATTTTACTATAATTATGTGTAACTAATTCCTTAGTAGCTTGCTAATCTCTGCACTAACTAAAATCTAGATCTATGAAGATAAGTTGATTGAACTCTATGCATGTTAAAAACCCTAGGGTAAGTAAATAATTCTTGAAGACTAGTCATGAATTGAGTTAAACTATATTTGGATGCTTTGATGTTTTAATGTTAAGACTGTTTTTCTTAAACTATACTTTGGGACTTTGATAAACCAATGCTTAATTTTATCTAGTGTAATGCCAACAGGGTTTAATCTCTTTCTTACTTTTCTTTCTTTGATTTGAAGCAATAATCTAGGGTTAATCTTTATAGATTCAACATGATATTTATTCTTAATAGACTAGTGTTTGGTTGTGCTAGATGATTAGTAGACTATAACTCTCTTTACTTAATTAGATCTATTTCTCACAATCAATATCTCCTTTTCTTTTCCAAGCTAACTTTAGAGAAAATCGTTCCAAAAAGCTTCCATCGCATCCTTTCCTGTGGATCGACCCGTCTATCCCTTGCTATGCGGTTACATTGAAACGAGACTAAGACTTTCTAACTTTAACTCTTTCTTTATTATTTTTCCGTCTCAATTATACACCTCAGTCCAGATTACAACAATAGAACAAAATATAGTATATTGGAATTGAAATTTGACACGTGCCTAAATGCAAGTGTCTAAACTGTTTTAAAAGTACCCAAATACCATATTTTAGTTCTTTAATTTATTACAGTGTGTAGGCAATCAAAGAAGAAAATTGGCAGCAGAATACAACATATATACAACTTGCAAAGTCCCTGCAAAAGATGAAGTCAAAATGCCTAACAATTACCGTGTTTTCGCGATTTTTCTTTGATTTTCACGGCGTAATCAGGGAAGCAGGGTCCCTGCTTTCTAGAGCAGGGACATGCAAGCAAAAAAAAAGTTCTACAATGTTCAGTTTCTGCAAAAATTAACTTACACACCAAAACAGAGAAGAAAATCTTAACAAAAACGTGAAATCAAATCATTTCCATCCCCGGCAACCAAAAATTTGATCGGGGCGGAACCAACAGTCGAAAATGTGTGTTTTATGAAATCAATTAAAATGTATGTGTGCTAATATTCCCTCGATACTTCTGTTATAACATTGGCTCAACGGGTCGAATCCACAGGGACGGGAGGCGATAGAAGCATTAACAGTCCGTTCACGTGTTATGTTAACAAGTTCTTCTTTGTTAAAGAATGAGAAAAAGACAATAAAAGAAAAAAAATTCAAAAGTGATAGATGAGAAGGTGATGAAACTGTGATGTGAAAACAAAAGAGAAGTGGTTTGAAAAGCAAAATAGAAAAGAAGAAAAAGCTTGTGGTAAAGAAAATGAAAACAAAGGTGAACAAAGAAGATGGTGAAAACAACGATGAGAAGATAAAAGAAGAGTTTTGAAATTGATTTTTAAAGCCAGATAAAAGAAAACTCATGGATACTAACTACTAATTGCTCCAATAGCCATGCTAATCTCTTAGTGATAGTTGTCTCACATTGATCCTTAGCCATCACTAATCCTTGACTTCAAGAGATGATACAAAGCATGGCATATAAGATTGTTCTTCTGCATTCAAACAACACATCAATACCACACAACAAGTTGCAAGTTACTATTAATTCATCAAAACCAGTTAGAGGTAAGTATAAAATAAAGAAGATATTGCAAGTTAATGGGTTAGATGTTAGAATGTTAGAATATTAGAATCTATCATCATGAGCCATCAATGGCTCTCGTAAGAGCAAGGCCTTGTGGAGGCTACTAGATTCATGTGAATTATCAAGTAAGTGGTTAGATGGTTAGTGGTTAGTAGTTAGATTTTCATGAGAAGAAGAAATTAGCTAAACATCATGTAGAAAATGGAGAAGATTATAATGAAGAAGAAAGGAGACACCTGTACATAGATTATCACCATCTACATCAATCTCTCTCTCTTTGAATCTCTCTGCCCTAATACATGATCTAAAAAGAAATAAAAATACAAAAGAAAAGAAGAACACCTACACTACCCTATACTAAAAGATAGAAAACCTAGCCTAATTCTAAATCTGCTTGCGTTTCGGGCCTCTACAGGGATATATATAGGCAAAAGAAGGATCTGGAAGACGAGACGAGGCGACGCTTCAAAAATCGACGCGTGGGCCTACCACTTTGCTGTAGAAACGCGGCAATTGCTAAGTTTTCACAGTAATATCAGGGACCTAGGTCGCTGGTTTTGGTGCGTGGGTTCGTCTCGCTTCGGGAACCTTCTAGATATACTCAGAATCAGTTATTTTCATCCAGATTTTCATCAGACACCCGCAAAGGTCTAAGTTCAATACATCTTCTAGAAACTCCCTTGCCTGGACTTCTGTTGACACTTTAAAAAAGACAAGATTCTTGCTGGCCTGAACAATGTCTAAACTTGTTGACATTTACAAAAGACAAGTAACAGACAAGCTGACGACCAGTTCTATACCCATCTCCGAGGGACAAAGCAGCAATTTAGACTCTACTGATCCAGTGAAGCAGACAATGAGCCTAAATTGTCTCTGAAGAGACCTAAGCAGGTCTAAGATGCTAGGTTAGCTCAACACTTAGCATCACACGAGCCCAAGGGGATAGCCTCACATGAGAGGCTAAGTTTATTCAACTTCACCTTGAAGCTATTCAAAGCTCCATCAGGGAGCTAACTTATAGCTTCGCCTGAAGTGCTCAATTAACTCCGCAAAGAGTTAGTTTCGCTCGAAGCCACACGCAACCGCGCAGAAGGATGTTCGGTAGCTTCGCCACAGATGTTATCTAGCTCCGCTAGAGAGTTTCCTTCTAACTTCGCCAGATGCTCCTTCCAGCTCCACTGCGAGCTCGACGCAGCAACTCCGCTGCGGGTCTTTCATGATCAACCTTTGACAAATTAGATCTCCAGATGAGATCAAATCAATTCAGGATCAAGATCAAATCTAATCAAGATCAAATCTGAGATCAATTTGGCAGTTATTTGCCATAATCTCTTGACTCTCCTAAAACAAGTAAGAAGATCAGGGGAGATCTTTCAATTATTTGGAAAGAGTCAAAACAGATCAGGAGATCGACCTACCTGCTACTTCTAGCTTCGCAGAAGCTGATTCTAGCCTCGCAGCAAAGCGACTTTCCAGATTTAAACAGATTGACTCAACCTGTTTCCAGATTTTCAAGGGAAATTATACCCCTGCTTTCCCTATAAATAGCCCACCAGAGGCATACAACCGAAAGCACGCACGAGGCGAAGAGGCTAAAAACAGAGAGAGACGACTAAACAGAGATCTATTCTCTTGCTTCCAAGAATTCAGAGAATTCAGAGAACTACTTCTCTAATCAGGGTGCTGATATCCTAATACCTTCCTTCCTCTCAAGGAATCTCCGGAACCAGGCGAGAAGGAATTCCCAAGTGGAGGCAGTTTGAGAAGTAAAAAGAGGGTTTTACCAACCTTCTGTTCTCCGATTCCCCGAACCAGGCGAGAAGGGAATCCCATCGATCACATCGTCAAAGGGACAAAGTGGTCGCGCGCTGACCAGACTCCTATCGGCACACTTCTCTAGAATCTCAGAGGAGATCTACTTGTAATCTTTTGTGTTACTTGTAATTTAGCTCCTCGACACCTTTTTTTGTAAGTTTTCCCCTTTGCAAAATCAATGAAAAACAAGATGGCGACTCTGCTGGGGATTGAATTCTCCACTGTTGAGAATCAAGCGTCACAATACGACGAACAGACCTTCGGGTCTATATCTGAATTCAAGAAAACCGGTGTGGCCAGAGCCCCTCTGGCTAAATCTTCAAAGCAAGTCTCTGTGGAGACAGATAAGGCTCTCTGCAAGCCTACCACGGTCTTTTGGCACAACAAGGAAACAGGACCGCAATACAAAGGTCAGAATCTTCAGCCTGTCACCTTCGAAAACCTAGTCGTTCACTTCGACCAAGGAAAATTCAAAGAAGTCCTCTCTGGGGGTGGTCTAATGCTCCATGCACGGAAGCATAGAAAGGTCTCCATGGTCAAGGTTTCGAAGCAGAAACCGGAAGCAGAATCCTGCTAACACCGCCCAGCCTTGCGTGTGGCTAATCAGGTTCCCTGCGAACCCAAATCTCCTCTTTCAAAACAGATGTGGAGGCCAAAGCAGAAGGCTCTGTATAAAGCCTCAGGCTAGCTACGCCACAAGTTCATCTCTCTCGTGAATAAAAAGGTAAGATGCCTGCCTGTTTCGACGAGACTGCTAGCCGCGAAGTCACAACAGTGACCATGCCTTCGCCTAATTCAGGAGCAGTAACTCCTCGCGCCAGCCTCGTTCTCATGAGCGAAGCTACCAATGGTGTGCCAAGCATAGTACCTCAGGGTACGCATGATGTTCATAGCCGCGAAGCTCGAACCAAAGCACCACAGTGTGCTAAACTCGCTCTTTGCAGCGAAGCTAAGGGATTGCCCCTAATTGCTGATAGCGGTGCTTATGCAGCTTCAGCGCCCAAAGGCGTTTCCAAAGCTTTTAGCCGCGAATTTAGAGCCAAAGCACTATCTAAGGCTAATCACCTTCGCAGCAATATAGTGAATAAAACACCACAGCGTGCTTCGCTCCCCAGTTCATCAAGCGCTAAGCTCGCGCTTTATAGCGGAGCTAAGGGATCGTCCCTAAGTGTTGACAGCAGTCTTATGCAGCTTCAATACCCAAGGACATTCCCAAGGTTCTTATCCGCAAAGCTAGAGCTGAAGCACTATTTAGTGCTAATCCCCTCTGCGGTGATAAAAAGAGCAGGACATCGTCCTATGCGCAATCTAACAGAGCCTCTGCGCTGGATCGTTTAGGCCCAATTGGGTCTGACTTGCGGGAATTCTTGACAAGCAATCGGAAGTCAGAATCTTTCCAAACTTGTCCCTCATATTGTCAACAAGTGGGATGTCAGTTGGTGATAGTCCACTCAGTCTATTGCCGGTTAGGACCAATCCCCGCCACTCCCCCAGGCCAACGAGCAGTTTTTGATCGATATCGGTGCAGGCCCCGGTGAAATATCGCAAAAGGAGCGTAGCGCGAGATCTACCCTCTGCATACGTTAACATGATTGGAAGAGGACGAGAGCTGCGTAAGGGCAGACGAGCATCCCACGACACTCCCTACAATTCCTTAGATTCGGATTATAGCCCAGGCTTGGGCGAGTCTTGGTACATGAACAAGGTATCTTCCGAAACACCAGATCTAGGGTTGCAATACCCTACAGTTATGAACAGCCATCTTCCTCAACTGCAGTAACCTCACCAGAACCAATGAAAGGATTAGTCCAATGGTCTGATGAAGAGGACGAAGACAGCGGGTTTGCCTCTTCGGCGACAGTCAGCTCAGTGCGAACAGGCAGAGTATCAGTGAATATGGCTGATAACGGTAATGACGACCTTCGTCGACGCTTAGAAGTTCAGGAGCAAACTTTCAAGACCCAGCAAGAAACTTTGGATAACATTCAACAGATGCTCACTCAACTCCTCAATAACCGGAATAATAATGATACCGAGAGTAACCATGATGAGGAAGAACATCTTAGCAATGAACAGCTAAGGACGAAGAAGTCGAAGGAGGGTTCTTCTTTGGACGCTGAAGTCCTTAAAGGCATCCAAGCTCAAATTGCATCTCTAACTCAGAGGGATGAATTAAAGAAAGTAGGGGCAGTCCGTCCTTACCCGCTAGAGTGGGATTCAGTACCATACCCACCAAAGTTCAAACCACCAACGTTACATACGTACGATGGTAAGAGCTCGCAAAACCAGCACATCTATTATTTCCGATCTCAGACCGGTAATGTTATAGACAATGATGCTATCGTGGCTAGGCTGTTCATTGGCACCTTAAATGGGGTAGCATTCTACTGGTTCCGAAGTCTCCCTCCGGCTCTGTCAATTCCTAGATCGACTTGGAAACCCAATTCCTTTCTCGTTTCTATGAGGACGATACCGAGGTAATCATGGACAAACTCCTCTCTACCGTACAGAAGAAGGGCGAATCTGTCCGTGACTACATTGAGCGGTTCAGAAATTTGTCTTTGATATGCCCAGCATGGATGCCATTACCCATGCTCTTATAGACGTGCAGGCACAACTCCTTAGACCAAGTAGAGGTTCGCATAGGGGCTGTCAAAGCCCATGCCTGGAAAGAACTGGTCGAATAATCTGAGATAGCCGAAAAGTCGGCTAAAAAGTTCGAACCATCCACCCCTAAAGGCAAATGGGGTATGAATAATAAAGGACATGGTGACATGGCACAGTCTTCTCAAGACAAAGGGAAAGAGACTATGTCAGTAGAATTGTCAGGGGATGTTCAGTCGAAGGCCAAGAAGAGCGACTTCAATAATCAGGAGTCTAAGTTCCCTTTGAAATAATACTCCTTCAAAGACGATCAGGTGGTCACAAAATTCCATTTACTCCACAAAGGGAATAAATTGAAGCTGCCGGATACTCGACATCCCAATGAAATAGGACGCACGAACGATCCCAAATACTGTCTCTTTCACAGGATGATTCACCATCCTACCGACAAGTGCTTTGTCCTCAAGGACAGAATTCAAGCTCTGATCGACGCCGGAGTCCTGACACTGAAGTCAGAACAAAAGAAAGTCACTGCAAATATGGGGACCCTCGAGTTCGGCAAAACCCCAAAGGTCACAGTTCCTGACGGGACTTATCCAATCCCCGCACCACGACTGGAAGTCAAACATCCTGCAGTTAAAACTCAAGATAATAAGGGTCTTGTTCCCTTGACACTGGAGACAGGGGAAATCATGTGGATGCACCTAGACATTGTCCAAGACGAACAATGGGATTCAAAGAAGCCCAAATCGAAAGGCAAATCTTGCAATGTCATCTCCATCCTGCCAGACGATGGCAATCTTACATCTGCTTCTCTCAGCATATTCTGAAGGGGAAAAGCATACTTGCACGACGCAGGCTGATGTACCTCAGCCAACAGGTACACGAACCGGAAAATCATACTTAAAACAGTATAAGAAGGCTACTGACGAGACACAACAGCAGACGACGTCAGAACAAGTACCAGCATCCGCTTCAGTTCCAACCAAAGGAAAGGAGAAGCCAAGGGAAGTCCGGTTTGACCACGTCCTGAAGAAGCCTTCAGGCCCAGGGCTTGACACACCCTTTCGTTTTGACATATTGGCCCAGCTGGCTAATATCCCGGCTCGTATGACCATACACGAGCTCTTTCGTCCTCAAAAGAGACAAGAGAAGCACTCAGAGATGCACTAGCTAATTCAGAATCATTCCTGACGTATGTGCCAGAAATCCCTAACGATAACGCTCAGTCTTCTTGCCCTGAATGCCATCATGTACAATCAAAGGTACCTGCTATTACCTTCACAGCGGAAGATATGCTTCTCAAGGATAACAAGCACGATCGACCTTTGTACTACACCGGATACATTGGTCCAACATGCATTGAAAGGGTACAGGTTGATCCGGGGTCTGCACTCTGCATCATCCCCAAAAGATTCCTCTACTTCCTCGGTACACCACTAAATAGGTTGTCTGCAACCACAACAATGATCTACGGTTTTAATGCCAGAAGTAGTCATCCACTTAGGAAAATTCGACTCATGAAAAAAAAAAGGTGTTTCCTTTGTATGGGATCAAGCTTGTCAGGAAGCTTATAAGGATATCAAGAGATATCTCACAAAACCTCCAGTCTTAGTAGCACTCACATCAGGGAAATCATTATTGCTTTATGTGAAAGCTATGGACAATTTTCTTGGTGCCCTGCTTGCTCAAAAAGACGACAATGGTCACGAACAGGCCATTTATTATCTGAGCAGGACTCTGATAGGGGTGGAATCTCGCTATAATCCTATTGAGAAGGAGTGCTTAGCTCTTGTCTTTGCCATTCAGAAGACACGACATTATTTGGTCGGCCAAACCATACATGTCATCTCCAGAGTGAATCCTTTGCGTCTTCTCATGATGAAGCCAGGATCATTGAATTCAAGATTAGCTAAATGGGCTCTTCTTTTGTCTCAATACGACATGATTTTTTATCCCTCAAAAGGCGGTTAAAGGCCAGACCCTTGCAGAGTTCTTAGCTGCTCATCCGATTCTGAAAAGCTCAAAACTTCATGAAGATATTCCGGATGAAGTCTTCGAGTTCAATGTAACTTCAGAAGATGAAGTATGGCAGATGTTCTTCGATGGAGCATCATGAATAGGCCCTAAAGGCAGGATCATTGCCAACGTGGGGGTTGTGTTTATCTCTCCACAGAATCATGTCCTTCCTAGAGCATTTTCTCTGACGGAATCATGCTCCAACAATGTAGCGGAATATAATGCTCTACTCATTGGTCTTCAGCTCGCCCACGAAATGGGGGTACGCTACCTGGAATCTTATGGCGATTCAAAATTGATTATCAATCAGGTTAAAGACGAATATGAGGTCTGTCACGAGGATTTGGTGCCTTATTATCACACAGTCATCGAATTGGCTAATCTGTTTGATGGTTTTTATATCGGGCACGTATCTCGATCTCAGAATACTAAGGCGGATGCTCTTGCTTCATTAGCAACAACACTAGCCCTGCCAGTCGACACCGAGTATCACCTTACAGTGGCAACTCGACACCTTGTCTGCTCTAAACATATGTTAAGAACCAGAGAGGTCTATAATATCTCGACGAAGCTGGAGCCGAGAGATTGGCGATTTCCTTTAATCGACTATGCTCTATATGGTCTGCTGCCAGACAATCCTAAAGAAGCAGCATCTATCAGACGAAGGTCTCTCCGTTTTTACTACGATCCAACTCTGAAGACACTTTACCGTCGTTCATATGACGGCATCCTCCTCCGTTGCCTTTCTAATTCAGAGGCACAAGAAGTGCTTAAAGAAACACACGACGGCATATGCGGAGCTCATCAGCCAGGTCCAAAACTAAAAGACAGATTGCATAGGCTTGGATATTATTGGCCAACCATGATAGCTGATGCCATCCAATATGCACGAAGGTGTAAAGCATGCCAAATTCATGCGAACTTCATACACCAGCCTCCAGAGTTGCTCCACCCAACTGTTGCTTCATGGCCATTTGAAGCATGGGGAGTCGATGTCGTAGGGCCAATCAGCCCCTCTTCGACAAAAGGACACCAGTTTATCTTAGCAATAACCGATTACTTTTCAAAGTGGGCAGAAGCCATACCACTGGTTGAAATCAAAACTTCTAACGTGGTTCATTTCATCAAACACCATGTCATCCATCGATTTGGTGTCCCTAGGCGAATCATCCATGATAACGGTCCCCAATTCATAAGCCAGGTATTCTATTGATTCTGTGATAAATACCGAATTCAGAATGTGGCTTCAACTACCAATAATCTTGCCGCTAATGGCTTGGCGGAAGCATTCAACAAGAGGATCATCAAGTTACTCAAAAAGTTCGTCTCCTCGAATAAGCGAGATTGGGACGAAAAGCTTGGTGAATGTCTTTGGACCTACCGAACCATGGTTCGGACCCCGACAGGCAATACATCTTTTTCCCTGGTGTACGGGTGTGAAGCAATCATACCGTTAGAAATTCAGATGCCGTCATTGCGAGTAGCTTTAATGACTAAGATCACATCAGAGGACAACGATCGCTTGCGTCTTCAAGAGCTCGAAGCCTTAATGAGAGGCGGTTACAAACTCAGCAGCACATCGAGTTGTATCAAACTCGGATCTCAAAAGCCTTCAATTAGAAGGTCAAACAATGAGTCTTCCAGAAAGGAGATTTGGTTTTAGCCGTCAGACGACCAATGTTCATGACTCACAAAACAAAAGATAAATTTCAGCCCAAATGGGAGGGACCGTTTGTAATAGAAACAGTCTATTCAAACGGAGCATAACGCCTTATGACTTCAGATGGTGATTTACTCATGATGCCGATCAATGGCAAGTTCTTAAAGAAGTATTATCCTTGATTAAGGATCCTTCTCATGATCAAGTTAACATTACACCTCTGATCAAGACCTTCAAATCTAAGGTACGCACAAGGAGTGCCCCTCTCTTCCTCCAAATGAGATCATACAACCATAAACCAGTAAGAAGCTGATCATACACTGGTTGTCTCAAAGAAGAATCAAGGTTACATATGCACTAACCACATGATCTGACACCTTTAACGGTTAAGGATAGAGGAAAATGTTGGCCTATAAGCCTAACATAAGTCCTCAACAACTCATTATGCTGAGGGGAATAGCATGGCTAGCCCGACTCAAACGGTAGTTGGTAAAGGCCTATCAAACCCGTTGATAGCTGAGGATTTGCTAAAAATCCTAAGGGACCTGTTCCCATTTGATTCCCTCTCCAAAATCACTTATCAATTCTCATCCATAGAATGGTAAGACCACATATAAAGATCTTTTCATCCATTTCGCTGTTAAGTTAATATTAAACCTATGACAGTGATCTCATTTTTCTCTGTGAGAACGAGACCTTTTCATGCTATATTTAACACTACACCTCTGGCATCCACTTCGCTGTTGAGTTAACATTAAACCTATGACAGTGATCTCCTCGTTTCTCTCTGTAAAAATGAGACCTTTTCATGCAATGTTTAACACTACACCTCTGGTATCCACTTCGCTGTTAAGTTAACATTAAACCTATGACAGTGATCTCCTCGTTTTTCTCTGTGAGAACGAGACCTTTTCATGCTATGTTTAACACTACACCTTTGGCATCCACTTTGCTATTAAGTTAACATTAAACCTATGACAGTGATATCCTCGTTTCTCTCTGTAAAAATGAGACCTTTTCATGCCATGTTTAACACTACACCTCTGGCATCCACTTCACTGTTAAGTTAACATTAAACCTGTGACAGTGATCTCCTCGTTTTTCCTCTGTGAGAACGAAACCTTTTCATGCTATGTTTAACACTACACCTCTGGCATCCATTTCGCTGTTAAGTTAACATTAAACCTATGACAGTAATCTCTCGATTTTCGTAATGAAAATGAGATCTTTCCGTGCTACGTTTAACATTATACCTCTAGCATGCATATCTTTTTGTCAAGTTAACATTACACCTCTGACAAATTGCTTTCTGAATCCTACGAAGTTCTTTTTGTTACGTTAACATTACACCTCTGACATATGATCTTCTATGGAATTCATTTCCTAGCTTCCCAGCAAGTTTCTAAGTCCCACTCAATCTTTGGTGGACTTTTCTGGTTGTCACGTTAACAATATACCTCTGACAATTTCTTCCAAATCCCATCCAAAATTTGAGCTTAGTGGCTTCTCAATCGGTTACGTCATTGCGACCTCTGAACCGGCAGATAGCCAAGTCTCATCTTTCAGTCCGGCAAGGACTATTTCTTTGTCATCATACGACAAAATTTTGAGCTTGGTGGATTCACAATCGGTTACGTCATTGCGACCTCTGAACTGGCAGATAGCCAGGTCTCACCTTTTAGTCCAGTAAGGACTATTTTCTCAAATGGCTACAATATAACTTGAAAGCGAGAATTCAGAAGATAAAATAAGTTGGAAATGCAACAAGGGAGTCAAAATAAAATTATTCTTTATTGATTCCAAAAGAAGGATACATGAATGCATAGATCACAAGCTACAACGGTGCTTCATAGGACTTGATCTGTTCTTCAAGATTGGCTAGCCTCGTCTTCCTCTCTTCAGTAGCCCCGATAAGTGCCTGCGACCTCAACTCAGCCTTATTAAAGCTTGCCGTCTGGGCCAAGCAAGCTTCAATTTCAACCAAGGTTGCCCTCTGTGCTAGCTCTTGCCGTAAGACTTCGTCATTCTGGGCCTTAAGCTGCTCAAGTCAAGCAGTCTCTTTAAGACGCACTGGTTCAGCCTTGGACAAAAGAAGATTAGCCTTCCTGATCATTTCCTTGGCCTTTTCAATTTTATCCTCAGCATCAAGAAGAGCACTACTAGAAGCGTCTATGGCATCCCTGAGCTCTACCTTCCTTGTCTCCAAGGATTTCAAATCAGAAGAAATTACCTTAGCAGCTTCTTGAGCGACAAGATGAGCTTCATGCATCTGAGCAACAAGGTGCACAAGCTGTTCGTTAACTGAAGACTCCAGATCTGAATGACAAAGATGGCGTCATTCGTCCACATCCCTCTCGAGTCTGTCACCAGAAGCTCCAACGTGGCGGCCTGGTCATCATCTCCAAAGTCCCGGATGCTGTCAATGCTTCGGGAGAGGATCACCTTTAAAGTAGAGAACGAGGTAGTCGAGCCCTTCAAGACCAAAGCAATGGATCGCTTCAAGCTCTTATAAAAGCTGTCGACTAACTCACCCACGGATTCGTTCTCAGCCTCAATTACTCCCAGCAAACGAGCAGCCCCTGAAGATAGAGTTTCCACTGGCTTCACCGGGGTAACTATGGAGGAAATAATAGAAGCACTAGCTGCAGCAACATGAGGGTTCGTCGGTGATCTCGGAGGAGTCCTCATTAAAATCAGTACACTAGCCACAACTGAGGTAGGACTAGTGACTATTTCTTAGAGAGCTGACTCAACCACCAATGTTGGAGAAGTAGGACTGGTAATCACCTTCAGCTCCGCGCCGGGCAAGATAGGTGGCACTGGCGAAACCAATGGCATCTCACTCACCAATATCATTGGAAGTGAGGTTGGTTCCATGATTACTGTCCCCTCAATTTTAGTTCCTCTGGTTCAGGCTGATAAGAGGGCAGGTCGTGATACAAAGCATCCAACTCAGCAGTATCTGCCGTGATCGAAGAACTTACTTCACCCCTAGTTCCCTCAGAAAGACGGATTGGCTCTCTTGAAGTCGATGCACCCAAAGGTGGAACACCTGTAGCAAGACTTTGTTTAAGCAAGGTATAATAAATAACAGGAGTCAAAAGGTCAAAACAGTACTAAAAGATGATGTCGCCTCAATCGTCTTGACGGCTACATCAGTCACTATAGGCTCCATTGGAAAATCTTTGGCAGAATCAACATGAATGGCCGGCCCACCTTCACTGGCCGAACCCTCCGTGGTCCACCCAAAAGAGTTAGAAGCTACGGGACTTCCTTTTGAAGTCCCAGCGCCCGAAGGACCTACATCGGCTGTATCATCTCCAGACTCTTCCGAGATGGCGAAATAGCCAGCTTTATCGCCTTCTTTATAAGTGAACAAGGGATTATAATGCTCCCCTTGTTCTCCGGCAGCCTCAGCTCACGCGTCTTTCACCGCCTCAGTTCCTGAGTTATGAAGTAAACAGTGAGCTGTATGAAACACATAAGAAGTATATTATAAGAACAGAGCTGATCTTACCCAGGTCTGAAGCAGCTTTACCAGTAGTCGGCCTGGGTGCCAACAAATTAATGACTAATAGGGCAGGAGGAGGAGGCGCTGCAGATAATTCGCCCTCTGCAACAACCGTAGGAGCGTAGCGACGAGGCTTCTTCACTACCCTCTTCCTACGAGATCCACCTTCCCGCTTTCGCTTGAAGTGGACGTCAGCATCTTCTTCCTCCACTTCTTCCACATCAACACGTTCCATGGGGGCCGTGCCTACCCCACCAGTAGCAGCTGTTGGAGCCTCAACACCTGTATCCGCTTCAAAGCGAGGACTTCCTGCATCCGAGGCTTCGCTATCATCAACAGCAATGAATTCCCCGAGGCCTGGAACGCGGACCCTCTTACCCTCGCTCTTCTCAGTGACCTTCCGCTTCAGCCGCTGAGAGATTAACTTCACATCAAAGGAATTAATAGAAAATCCAGTAGGTGTGGAGTTCGAAGTTCTATGCCACTGGCAGAATCCCAGGGTCATCAGAAGTTTGGAGTCCTTAGCGGCATGCACAGTCGCGCCTCAGTACAGCCAGCAATGAAGAACCGCCAGGCACGAGCTCCATCGATGAGACTCCCCATGAAGGCCAGGCAGCTGTTTGGATTGCCTACATACAGTTGGTCATACCTAAACTGGCGGGCAAACCGACTTGGAACATAGGGCTCCCCACTTCTATACAACAAGTGTGATGGCCGGATGCTAACAAGCCACTCGAAGATTCCCCGACTCAATGACGTCTGCCCTTCTCCCACATCCTTGAATTCTTCACTATAGCCCGCATCGCGAATGTAGGGGAAGCATCGGAAAAGGTTATAGACGTCATGACGGCACAACAGCTTACGGACCGCAGCCACATAAGTCTTTGACCATGAACACCCCTCGAATCGACGGAGAACCGCTATTCGTACACCTTCTGGGGGCTCCTCTCCGGGTTGGATGATGGAAGGACAGTGAAGGACGAACTAGGCCATCAAATAAGTATATGGCAAACCTATTCTGGGGTTTGGTCCGTCGCGAGGCAAGATAGTCTCCTTTCCCCGCTTTGTTGTTGGTGGCCTACAGAAAGCCTCCGTAAATGCACGAAGGCCTTTTTGAATACAGCACACCATGGCTGGAAGAAGTCCAAGAGAACGACCATTGACTAGATGAATGGCAGGCAATAAGACAGTCGGATGAATGACATCGCCAGACGAAGACGGCACCACACATCTCTTCAACCAGACAGTTAAGAAACCAACTAGAAATGCCTTCCGGGACGTCGGCCGATGAGCCTGGTGGTGGAAACTCTGAAGAATATCGCCTTTCTCATAGGGTCCATCATCTTCTTCTAGAATCAAATCCCCTTGAGAGTGCTCTTGCATCCGACGAAAGATGTCTTCATCTGCAAATCCACAATGAGCCGCTTCAGGAGTACCTTCCAAGTCGGGGAACAAATAATTTTCCTAGCTCTTCAAACTGCATGAATCTCCCTTATGGCTCCCATGCATACTGAAACAAATGTAGAGGTGGCACATTAATTCCTCGTAAGTCTCAAACAAGGCGGGCTCCTGCTTCTCCAGAAGTGCCAATTCCACCTCGCGCGGGAAATATTCTTCATATGGGAGAGACCCCAAAGGCAGAGCAGAAACTTTCCACATCTCGTGCAGAGCTATACCCAATTCGCCAACAAGGGTGAAGAAGGTCTCTGTAGCCAGTCAGTACAACTCAAAGATGGCGTAGAATTTTGCTACGTTCAATTGAATACCATAACAGGTCGCCCTGATGGCCTCATAAAGCCCCAGCCTCTCCAAGTCCTCCTCAAAATGAGCAAGGACATATAGAGTCAAGTCCCTCCACCATGCCTTGGGAGGGTGAATCCACCCCGAAGTCCTGAAATCATTAGCTGGATAATTGCCACAAACTTTAAAGAATTGATTTCCAAAGATCTGAACCACCGCAGGATTTTCTCCCACTGGGATGTCTGGAAGTACATTCCCAGGGTGGAGACCCAATATGCAGCGAGGAGGACCCGTCCTTGTGTAACAAGGGGACGGAATTATCAACTTCCTTGCGTGAACGGAGTCAGTAGTCCGAGTCACTTGCCACTGCATCTTTCGAGCCCTCGTCACGCATTGAAAGAAGGACAAGGGAAAATGCCGCTTGCTAGATGGGGATAGTACTTCTCACCATCCAATTTGAAAATCCACTACCCCTCTCCGGCTAGCAGCTGGTGATCGTTGTCTGGCGCTGCATCTCCAAACATGAAGCCGGACCTTCGATAGATTCTTCAGTCAAAATCTTCAAGGGGAGCAGTAGTTAAGATGCTCCTCATAGTGCGCTGATCCCCACCGTGAATAAGTGCATCCCGAGCAGGAAAGCTTCGCTCGCTGAATAGTGAAGCCTGCCCTTGAAACTACAGGCTGACGTTGCCATCTTGCCCCCTAGCTGTGCCAAAGCCTTATTGAAAATCTCTTATCATGTCTATGTATAGGGTGGTTGGTTATGAGTTATATACTTGATTTACATCATATTTTCAATTAGTATCTCAATTGATATTTTTTTTGTATATACTCATATTTTGTATTCTATATATGTATGCTTCATTTCAAATATATTCAATTTCCATTGGTATTTTCCTTTCATACATATATATGATTTGTTTGTACTTGAGTTACAATATAATTACATGTTTAAAGCACAAAGTTTGTTTATGTTAAGCTTAAATTAAATCTTGTTTTCAATTGGTATCTCAATTGGTACTTTTTTTTAAGCTTATGCATTATTTTTAATTGGTATTTTTTTTGATATCATAATGTATAATAAACTTCAATTGGTATCTATTTATTTCAATTGGTATCACAAAGTTTCTATTTCATATGATATTAAATTCTTGTGATATATCAAATTGACTTGTTGATCTAAGAAAATTTTTTAAATTTGTATTGTTTAGTTACAATTGGATTCTTAAAAATGTTTAAATATGTTTTAGTTACAATTGGTATCTCAGAATTTTTGTTTATTTACAAAGGTGTCTCAAAATGTGTTTTATTACCTTGAGTAAATTTCAAAATTTGTTTTTATCAAAAATTTGATTTAAAAATGTTTTGATACATATTGCCGATATGCAAGGGGAGTTTAACATCTCTTCTACATATAGATTCATGTTGAGTGTATCTTATATTAAGGAGCTTGATAACTCTTCTTTATGCGATACACGTGTGTAGGGGGAGCTTCACATCTCCTCTTATGTATTGCATATTATGTGTTATGTAAATTAGGGCTTGTCATCCCTTCTTCATGTAATGCATATATGTAGGAAAGTTAACTTAGCGTCTTCCTCTTCATGAATGTATATCGCATATATCCTTATTATTGATTTGTTTGATTTCACCCCTTTATTGATTTTTGTTTCAGACAAAATGGGGGAGAACATTGTTTTGTGTTTTCTTTAACCCCTTTGTTGATGATTGACAAAAAGGGGGAGAACGATTTTGAGTTTATATATACATATTTGTGTTTTTGCATATATTGAGTTTATGCATCTTGTGTTTTAAAAAAAATGGAAAGAATGTTTTTAAAAGTTTAAACAAAAAGGGGGAGAAAAGTTTTAAGAAAAAGAATTTTGGATTTATGCTTTTGTCTCTCACCTTTTTGATGCATGTTTAGTTGTTTAGTTTTATGTACTTCATTGCCATATCTTATTTTTTATTGTTATGCATGAGTTAAGGGGAGCTTCTTTGAAGCTTTACTTTAATCCATGTATATAACTCCATGAGTTTTGTCATTATCAAAAAGGGAGAGATTGTTGGCCCAAAGGCCTATCACTCTAGTTTTGATGATGATTAACTCATGTAGTTATAGTATTAATGATCTTGTGTTTATTTAGTCTCAGATTTGTGATAAAGATCTTAGTAGGTGTTTAGCTTCAACAAAGGATTTAAAGTCAAGTTTTGGACCTAACATGGTTTGATTCAAGAGCTTATGCATCAAGATCACATCAAGTACTCAAGAGGAGTCTGGCTCATTGGATCAAGTTTGGACCAAGTCAAGAAGGAGAAGAAGACTTCAAGAGAAGACTTATGTCTAGGTTTATTTTTGTTAAGATTTTGTTTTTAGACAAAATGTAAGGATAGAATAGTTGGTGGATTGCTCAAGTATACATACACACACAAACACACACACAAAAGATTTATTTGTATTTTCATAAAAGAGTTTTCATTTTGGAAAAATACCAGTTTTGTTTTTGAACTTCAAGTATGCATATGTTTTAACCAAAACATTTTAGTGCTTATTGACAAAAAACATAGATATTTTATCATGTATGTGTAGTGGATCATATCCATACACACTAAGCTTTAAAAGTGTTTAAAATATCTTATTTTTGTATTTGGAGAAGTTTTGGAAAAATTTATTTGGAAAAGTACGGTTTTTGTTTTATGCCAAAATTTTTATGTTACAAAAATAGTTTAAAATGTTTGTAACATGGTTTGATTTTACTCAAACATGTTTGTTTATCAAAGTATAATATTGAACTTATTTTTGTAGATTTTTAGAAGATTTATGGGATTTTATTTTAAATATAAAACCAAGTTTTTAAACCCTGAAAACCTGTTTCTGGCTTCTGCCGGTCGACCGGGTCGGTCGACCGATCCAGGAGTCGGTCGACCGACGTGCACAGAACGTGCATGCTAGTTTGGCTGGAGGGCCGGTCGACTGACCCGGTCAACCGTCATGAGAGCTCTGCTCTCTGGAAAGCCTCGGTCGACCGAGTCGGTCGACCGGCAGAGAGTTCTACTCTCTGTTCTAGGCCACAGTCGACCGGGCCGGTCGACCGAGGCTCCAACGAACGGATTTCTGACCGGCTGCGGTCGACAGGGCCGGTCGACAGACAGCCATCCAGGCTATTGTTTTGCTCCAACGGCTAGTTTTTCCTAGCCTATATAATGGGTGTTTCTTGGACTGTTTTCAATAAGATTTTTGGAGAGTTTTAAACCTAGTTTTTTCTATCTATTTTAGAGGTTTTCTCCACTAGTTTGAGAGAAAATATTTTCAATTCAAAAGGAAGTTTATCAAGAGTGTTTTCAAAAGTGATTCTTGAGTTTTTCACCACAACTTCGATCCTTGTTTTTCTCAAAAACACTTGAGCTATCCGTTGATATATCCATCCAATAGGAGAGTTGTTATGAGAGTTGTTTTAGGAGATCAAAGTGTTTAGATCACCAATAGATCTTTCTTGCACTTTGAGGAGGCGGACTTGTGGGTTCTTGTTGTTTCGGGTTCTTGTATGAACTCGGTGTAGAGGTGCGGCCTTGGCAAGCTAGTGTGCTTGCGGTGTGTTGTTCTTGCGGGAACAAGAGAGGGACTAGAGAGTCCAAGAGTTCTAATGGGAACTCCTTGTAGGTGTTGCAGTATCGAGTGATCCAGTAGGATCGATTTTAGTGGAAATTCTTCATAGTGTTGAAGGCAGGGACGTAGAGCTAGTTTACTCGAACCTCGAAAGCTCGAACCTCGAAACAAATATCCTGTGTTTGTGATTGCTCTCTCTATCTCTTACTTGTTTATATCTTGCATGCTTATATTGCTTTCATCTTTATTTGCTAGATATACATTTGTGCTCATATTGTTATATGCTTGGGGTTTGTTTGCTAACACTAGTATTCAACCAAGAGAGCCAACGTGACACCTCAACTCTCATCTAGAGGAATCTTGAGGAGTTAGTCCAGATCCCTTCAAGGGGAATCCGGCTACACTCTTGTGTTATACTTGGTGTGTTGTGCATAATAGTGTTAGTTTGCATTAATAATTTTAATTTCGCATTAATTGACCATTAGATTAGCTAGTCACCTATTCTCTCCCCTCTAGGTGATTACGTTCTCCACATTTGGGCCCTATTCGGCTCTTATAAGGCCTAGTTTAGGTCAGTCGGGGCTGAAATGTTTGACTTTTGGTCAAAATTCGCAATTAAGATTAGAAAAAAATTTAATTACAGTAATTATAAATAAAAACTATGTAATAACTCTCTGCTCTTGAATACCACATTTTCTCCTCGTTTAGACTCTATTAGGCACTTATAAGGTCTAGACAGGCCAAACGGGGTTCAAAGTCTGACTTTTGTTCAAACTCTTCAATTAATACTAGAATAACATTATTTTATAGTAATTGTACATAGAAACTATGCAATACCACTCACAGCACTTGAAAATCATGTTTTCCCACCATTTGGGCCACATTTGGCTCTTATTTATAAGGTGTACTCAAACAAATCGACGCTGAAAGTTTTACTTTTAGTCAAACTTCCCAATTAAAACTAGAGAAATGGCTAAACAGGTGTAATTGTATATAGGCACTATTTAATACAATTTACAACTCTTGAAAACCACATTTCCTCTCTATTTGGGTCCTATTTGGCTCTAATAAGGTCTAGTTTCAGGCCAATAAGAGTTGAAGGTTTGACTTTTGGCTTAACTTCTCAATTAAGATTAGTAACAAGTTTAATTAGTAGTAATTATATATAAAATCAAAGTAATACTATTTTCGACTCTTGAAAATCACATTTTATCCTCGTTTGGGCCTGCCTATTCAGCTCTAATAAGGCCTAGTTTAGGCCAACCGAGCTGAAAGTTTTACTTTTGGCCAAAATTCTTAATTAAGACTAGAAACAAGTTTAATTGGCATTACATAATTTTTATGTACAATTACTACTAATTAAGATTATTTTTAGTCTTAAATGAGAAGTTTGACTAAAAGCCAAGGTTTAACCCTGATTGACTGAACTAGGCCTTATAAAAGCCGTGTAGGGCCCGAACAAGAATAAAACGTGATTTTCAAGAGCCGAGGTAGTATTACATAGTCTATGTCTAGTTACTTCCAATTAACCTTGTTTCTAGTGTCAATTGAAAAGTTTGATCAAAATTCAAACATTCATCCCTGATTGGCCTGAGCTAAGCCATATAAGAGTCGAATAAGGCCCAAACAGAGAGAAAACATGGTTGTCAATTGCCATGAGTTGTATTGCATAGTTTCTATGTACAAATATTACCAATTAACCTTACTTCTTGTCTTAATTGAAAATTTGACCTTTCAGCCCCGACTGGCCCAAACTAGGCCTTATAAGAGGCGAATAGGGCCTAAACTGGGAGAAAATGTACTTTTCAAAAGTCGAGAGTGGTATTACATAGTTTCTATATAAAAATAACTATCAATTAAACTAATTTATAATCTTAATTTGAAAGTTTTACCAAAAAGCCAAACTTTCAGCCCTGATTGGCATAAACTAGGACTTATAAGAGCCGAATTAAGAACAAACATGGGGAAAACGTGATTCTCAAGAGCTGGGATTAGTATTACAAAGCTTTTATATTCAATTAATTCCAACTAACTTTGTTTCTAGTGTTAATTGGAAAGTTTGACCAAAAGTCAAACTTTCAGTCTGATTGGCCTTCAGCCTTATTAGAGCCGAGTATAGCCGAAATGGGGAGAAAACGTGATTCTCAAGAGCCGAGAGTAGTATTAGAAATTTTCTATGTATAATTATTACCAATTAAGCTTTTTTCTAGTCTTAATTGGGAAGTTTGACCAAAAGTCAAACTTTCGGCCCCGATCGCCCTGAACTAGGGCCCTGAACTAGGCCTGTTGATTTGTCATAAATGTTGCATATATTTTGTCACCTTACAATGCTTTATAGCTAATAAATCCTATTAATAAGTTTTCTTTTTCTTTGCTAAATGTAGGCCCAAGTAATTAAAGAAAGAAAAGAGAAACAAGCCCAAAAGCCCACTAAATTCTGAATTAATTCAGAATAAATTCGAAATGAAGAAATCTGAGCTAAATTTTGGCATATCAAGAGGTTGAGAAGAATCCTCCCTGAATCGAGCGGTTGAAGCCACACAATCAAGGCTGTTTCGACAACAGTTTGGAGCAGAAACAAGAAAATCAGTAGCAGATACGGGCCATACACCAAACCAGCAACTCCCCCCTCTTGGTGTGGCCACCTGGGCACACCAGGGCCACGGAAACGAGGCACAAGCTGCGTTTCCGCGGCCAAATAGAATCAGTTGGGGGAGCATTTGCTCGTCCAATCTTCCCAGGATCCTCCTCGTTTGGTTTTTGGTTATAAATAGGGGTTTTAGCAAAGAAAAATGTAGTGAAGACTAGGATTAAGTTTTGTATTTATTTTCTTAGGATTTAGGCTCTTTGTTAGCTAAAACAAAAGTTGTAATCTTGCTTTTTAATTTGTAGTCCAGTATCCAAACTTGTGAGAGAGAGGACTGAGAGCTTGTACTTGAAGATTGAAGTGACAACAATACAAGAATCAAGCCACATTCCCTTCCACTCTTGTTTCGGTATGTCCTGCATAATTTTATTTTCTTCTTTGTTTTCTATGGATAACTAAATGTTTTTCTGGGCTTGCTATCGCAACTCTCTTTTGCTCTTCTTCTCTCCTGTTTTTAAAAGAAAAAGACCTGATGACTCATATGAATGCCTTACTTAAAAGCCTTTCTTTTTGAAAGTGTTCTTGAAGGCACATGAGGATGGGTTTGGATTGTTGAATTCTCACTTCTTTCATGAACATCTCTTGAATTGTTTTTACTTCATTCTTGCTTCTTCGCGCTTGAAGTTTTAATATTCAATTCTCACGATTTCTTGAAGAAAAGACTCAACTCTTCTAACCATCTTATGTGCTTTACTTAAAGCTTTCTAAAAGTTAACTTTAAGTTTTGTAAATGATCACTTGAGGGACTTAACATTTTAAGAGAAGAATGAACAATTGAGTAGTAAGATAGTGAGCCCAAACTTTCTTCATTATTATAAACAACAAAACAATTTTCAAGCTTTTCTAAATCACCTTCTCCAAAACCTTTTCTAAAAGTTGCAATTTTTCTTTTAATCATCTCTTTCTTTCCATTCTCTTTTTCATAAAAAAACGAACACAATACCTTGTTTCTAAACGATTCACCAAAAAGCTTCCATCGCATCCCTCCTTGTGGACACGACCCGTTAGCCACAAGCTACACGGTAAATTCTTAAACTCATTGATTGTTTCTTTATTAGCAATCAAATTTTGGCGCCGTTGCCGGGGAGGGAACAGTGTAGTTGTTTTTAACAAGTTTTGTATGTTGTTTTAGGGACTCGAAGATCAAGATCTAGCATTCAAGCTTTGCAAGAGAAGACTTGCAAATTCTGTGCCCCTACTCTCGAAAGTAGGAAACAGAATTTCAAGAAATTGCTTTACAAAATCTAAAAAATTCATTAGACTACTAAAAACTCTTTTTTGCAGGACATATTTCTCGCAAAAATTTCAGTTTTTATATTTCATATTTGTGCTATTTCTGCTATCCAACATCCCTGTTTTAAGTCAATAGTAAAACACTTGTTGAAAAGTTAAAAAATTGATTAGACATTTGCATTCTAGGCACGAGTCTTTTCAATTCATTTACTTTACTGTTGAAGAGTGCTGGAGCAAGGTACGTAAGCATTACATTCAGAATAGGACTGATTTCTTGGTTGATTTATATTGCTTTGAGTGAATCTTATTTATCTTGTACACTTGCACAAATTGATTTTAAGGGCAACACGCAATAGCAAGATAAGGTGGGGATTTAATCACCCTTCCTTGGCCCAAAAATCAGACTCAAGCACTCACAACCTAAGCCTAAGTAAAATCTGCTAGACGTTGGCCTTAGGGACATCTCGAACTCACTAGGAGATTATCCTATAGAGGGAAGGTGTTGGAAATTGACTCCTGCCAAATCAGTGTCTAGGGAGGGGATTGTGGGCCGAAAGCCCGAAGATTGGTGGTTATTTAATTAAGGAACATCTTTGACGGAAAACCTCCCACCAATCTTGCCCTGACCTGGCTGATTAGCTTGTGGTCAAAGTCTACATTCTACCTCTTGTGGACAATCAACCAGTTAGGAGTTGTATAGGTCGAGGTTACCTTAGACTAGGCTTGGTTGATTTCTATTGTTGACTGTTGGTTGAACTTGTTTGTGGTTTTGATTGTGTTTGTGTATGCAAGTATGGTCGAGAGACCCTAATTCATCTAGGTTGACTAGAAACACATCACTACCCAATTTTGAACCAAGACCAGATCTGATAATGGCTCAATCAACATCACTGCAGGATAGGTTCTACCCCATTAGGACCTCACTTCCATCTTGCATTCAACTTCCATGGTTGGTGAATACAATTTTGAGCTCAAGCCTCAATTCATCAACACACTCCCCAAGTTTCATGGCCTAGAGTCCGAAGATGCCTACTTCTTCATAAGGGAATTTAAGAAAGTATGTCTAATGATGAAAATCCTACACCTTGTAGACGATGCTATTAGGTTGAGATTTATCCCTTTCGCACTTAAGGACCTAGCAAAGAAGTGGCTCTACAGCTTAGCAGCCGGTTCCATCACATCCTGGGATGGTTTCATCAAGATTTTCTTGAAGAAATTCTATCCTATCCATAAAACTGCTCTCATTAGGAAGACGATCATGCAATTCAAGCAAGAACGTAGTGAACCGTTCTGGAGGTACTTTGAATGCTTTAAAGACCTCCTTGTCCAATGTCCACACCATGGAATAGAGAAATGGCGACAATGCCAAATTCTTTATGACGGTTTAGACTATCCCATCAAAACTCTCTTAGAAAGTATGTGCCAAGGGGGTTTCTTGCAGAAAGATGAAGATGGAGGATGGGAGTTGTATGAAAATCTAGCTGAGAAGACCATCCAATGGGAATCTGCTAGTGAGACCTCTAGGAATCCTAACTCCATCTCTTCAAAAGGAGGTCTCCATTCTATCGAATCATCCATCGCTAATGAGGCTAAGTTAGCTAACCTGGCTAGAAGACTGGAAGCTTTAGAAACGAAAGAACCAAGTCCAATCAATCAAGTCAGCCTGAACTAATTTCCAACCCCAGGCTGCACTTACTGTCAAGCCATGAATGATGATTTTGAGGAGTGCCCAGTGTTTCAGGCTCAGCAATCCTACCATGAACCGATGAATGCGGCCTTTTCATGGCCGAATAATAACCCTTACGCTCCGACGTACAATCCCGGCTGGAGAAATCACCCTAATTTCTTATGGAGCCAGAATAACTCTGACCATTCACGATCAAATCATGCTAGCCACTTCCATCATGATAATAATTCTTCCAATCATCAATCCAACTTCTCTAATTTCCATAATAATTCTCCCAACCATCCACCAAACTTTTCGAATTATCAACAAAACTTTCCCAACCAAGCTCAACAATCCTCCTTCCAGAATCCTCAATTAGAAAGGAGAATGACTGACTTTGAAAGAAACATGGAGAGATATATGAAAAACCAAGACTCTCTCATGCAAACCATTCAGAGGTTAGAGGTTCAAATGAGTCAACTAGCCAACCCACAGAATGAGAGACAAAAGGGTACCCTGCCTAGTCAGCCAGTCACCATTCCGAGGAATTCCCAACAAGCTCATTTGGCTGAGGATCCTTCATTCAATCAATGTAATGTTGTTCATACATTAAGGTCAGGAAAGAGAGTTGATAACCAAGTGTCAACACCAACCAATCCCATTCAGCACAACCACAATCAAGCCTCCACCTCATCTAATCCAATTTCTTCCAATTCTGACGAATCTGAAAAAGACAAGTCAGCCAGTCAGGTGCACCAGCCTATAGTATCATTTCCTAATAGGCTGAAAACAACAAGCAAAATCCTCACATGGACAAGATAATCGAGATGTTTAACCAAGTGATGATAAATGTGCCACTTCTTGATGCCATCCAACAAGTTCCTTCCTATGCTAAGTTTCTTAAGGACATGTGCACCAAGAAGAGAAAGACTAATGTTCCAAAAAAGGTCTTCTTAGCCACTAATATTAGTGAGCTATTATCGGGTCCTATCCCTGTCAAGTACAAGGATCCAAGTAGTCCCACCATTGCCTGCACAATAGGACAAGCCGAGATTAGTCGTGCACTTCTTGACTTGGGGGCAAGTATCAACTTGCTTCCATTCTCTGTTTATCTCCAACTCAAGTCACCATCCAACTGGCTGACCGTTTTGTTAAAGTTCCAAAAGGGGAGATTAATGATGTCCTGATCTGGGTAGGAGAGTTCATTTACCCTGTCGATTTCATAGTTCTGGAGACACAACCTGTGTCCAATTCAAATCATAGGGCTCAAACTCCTGTTATCCTAGGGCGACCATTCCTTGCTACTGCTAATGCCATCATCAATTGTATGAATGGGTCTATGAGGTTAACCTTTGGGGACATGACTAGAGAAGTCAATGTCTTCAATCTAGGAAAACAACCCCGTGATATCGAGGACCAAACATTTGAAGTCTACCTAATTGAGAACTTGACAAGTGAACACGGGGAATAATTGGAATCAGAAATAGAGAGTGACTTCGGGTTAGAGTCTGACGACTTTAATCTTGATCAGGTTGTAGATTCTGCCATGAATTAGGACTCAAACCCTATTTCACCAACAATGGAGCCAACAGATTTGACTAGTCCTTCTAGTGAGCCTTCCTCTTCATTAGAATTGAAAGCCCTACCTGCGCATCTCAAGTACGCCTATCTAGGCGAACAAGAGACCTTTCCTGTCATCATTGCCTCCCATTTAAATGATGGGGAAGAAGAAGATCTAAAAGAGATTCTAAGAAAACATAGGGAAGCCATTGGGTGGACTATGACTGATATCAAGGGATTAAGTCCAACCATCGTTCAATATCACATTCATCTCAATGAAGACGCCACACCTAAGAGAGACCCGCAGCGTAGGTTAAACCCTATAATGTAAGAGGTTGTTCATGCTGAAATCATAAAACTCTTAGACAATGGGATAATTTATCTTATCTCTGATAGCCAATGGGTCTGTCCTGTCCACGCGGTCCCAAAGAAATCTGGTTTCACCGTGGTGGAAAACGAGAACAAAGAGTTGGTTCAAATTCGACTTCCCACAAAGATTCGAGTTTGCATTGACTATAGGAAACTGAATGCTGCAACTCGTAAGGACCATTTTCCACTTCCCTTCATTGATCAAATGCTTGAACGTTTGGTGGGTCACGAGTATTACTGTTTCTTGGACGGTTACTCGGGCTATAATCTGATCCCTATCGCTCCTGAGGACCAAGAAAAGACTACATTTACATGTCCATTTGGGACATTTGCTTATCGTCGAATGCCCTTTGGCTTATGCAATGCCCCAGCAACGTTTCAATGTTGCATGTCGAGTCTTTTCTCTGATATGGTAGAACGCTTCTTAGAAATCTTCATGGATGATTTCTCCATCTACGAAGATTCATTCACTCAATGTCTCCACCATCTAGAACTCGTCCTCCAACGTTGTGCTAAGAAAAATCTGACACTGAACTGGGAGAAATGCCACTTCATGGTAAAACATGAAATTGTCTTGGGTCATGAAATCTCCAAGAAAGGAATTGAAGTGGATAGAGCTAAAATCGAGGTTATTGCTAAGCTTCCAATGCCCAAATGCGTTAAGGACATTAGATCCTTCTTAAGACACGCTGGTTTCTGCCGAAGATTTATCAAGTATTTTAGCAAAATTGCTAGGCCCTTGACTAATCTGTTAGCTAAGGATGTGTCCTTCACTTTCGATGCAGAATGTATAAATTCTTGGGAGAAGCTTAAGAGAGAGCTTATTTCTGCACCAATCATATCTGCACCGGATTGGTCTAAGCCGTTTGAGATCATGTGCGATGCTTCCGATTTTACCATAGGCGCTGTCCTAGGACAACGCATTGATAACAAGTAGTATGTGATCTACTACTCTAGTAGGACTCTCAACGATGCTCAACTGAACTACACTACGACTGAGAAGGAATTCTTGGCAATAGTGTTTGCCTTAGAGAAGTTTCGTCCCTACCTACTAGGGTTCAAAACCACCGTTTTCACCGATCATTCTGCGCTTAGGTACCTCATGATGAAGAAGGATGCCAAGGCTCGACTCAATCGTTGGATCCTCCTTCTTCAAGAATTCAATCTTGAGATTCGAGATAAGAAAGGCATAGAAATGTCGTTGCTGACCACCTCTCACGGATTCCTAATTCTCCATGCAACAAATTACCCGTAAATGAGGAATTTCCTGATGAACATCTCTTAGCTATCTCTAGGGAACCTTGGTTTGCTGATATAGTGAATTACTTAGTCACAAACAAAACTCAGTATCATTGGTCCAAAAATGATGTTTACCAGTTCTTATCCCAAGTCCGGTATTTCTTTTGGGAGGAACCGTATCTTTTTAAGTACTGTTCTGATCAAATTATTAGAAGATGCATTCCCGATGAGGAGGTTAGGAGTGTTCTATCCTTCTGTCACGAACTTGCATGCGGTGGACACTTTGGTCCCCGCAAGACTGCTGAAAAAGTGCTACAAAGTGGGTTTTATTGGCCCACTCTGTTCAAGGATGCTTATGAATTTTACAAGACGTGCCTTAGATGCCAAATGGTAGGAAGGATTTCAAACCGAAATATGATGCCCCTCGATCCAATTCTAGAAATAGAACTCTTTGATGTTTGGGGCATTGACTTTATGGATCCATTTCCTAATTCATTTGGGAACCAATACATATTGGTTGCTGTGGATTACGTGTCCAAGTGGGTAGAAGCCATTCCTTGTAAAACTAATGATAACAAAGTTGTCATAAAGCTTTTGAAAGAGAACATTTTTTCCCGCTTCGGAACTCCTCGTGCTATCATCAGTGATAATGGCACTCACTTTTGCAATAGATCTTTTGAAGTCCTTATGCGAAAGTATGCCATAACTCACAAGTTGTCCACACCTTATCATCATCAAACCAGTGGGAAAGTTGAGGTTTCAAATAGACAAGTCAAGCTTATATTGGAGAAAACTGTGAACCAAAAGCGGAAAGACTGGTCCATCAAACTTGTAGATGCTTTATGGGCCTACAGGACTGCTTTCAAGACGATTCTAGGAGTGTCTCCCTATAGGTTAGTCTATGGCAAACCTTGTCACTTACCCGTTGAGTTAGAGCACCGAGCCTTATGGGCAATCCAAGCAGTTGAATTTCGACTTGACTAAGGCCGGTGACCTTCAAAAATTACAAATTTCCGAATTGGAGGAATTGAGAAATGAGGCCTATAAAAATGCTAGGATCACTAAAGATAGAGTCAAGATTTTCTATGACAAGCACATCATCAGAAAAACCTTTATCTCTGGATAAAAAGTCTTACTCTATAATTCTAGGCTTCATCTTTTTCCAGGAAAATTGAAATCGAGATGGACTGGGCCATTCGTTGTAAAAACCGTGTTTCCACACCGTGCAATTGAGATCAGTGACCCCAAGAATGGAAATGACTTTAAGGTAAATGGTCAATGCCTTAAACCTTTCTTGGAATCGGTGCCGGTAAATGAAACGGCAATGGGTCTTTTTGACCCACTGTATCGGTAACTTTCCTCCTTTCCATTTTATTTCATGCACTTATACATTTCTTTCATACATTGGGGACAATGCATGAGATAAGTGTGGGGAGGGTTCTAACATGACTGATATAAAAAAAAACAAAAAAATGGATATATATATATAAAAAAAACTTTTTGAAAAGGGTAGACTATATTTTGATATATTTTTTGTAAGAATTTAAGTCAATTTAAGGAATAAGAGAATCATAATTAGGATTTCTTACACTTGATCAAAATAAGATAACTTGTTTGATTTTTAGGGTCAGGAAGAAAATTTGAGAAAGTAATTTAGTCTTGATATTTACCTTGATGACATATGCACACAAAATACACTTACACACCTAGGGTTTAAAAACAGAGACTCTTATGCCTTATTAAAAAAAAAAGTCTAATTATTGATTAGCTAGGTGCTTTGGCCTAAGCAAGCCTTAGTATTTATGCAAAAGATAATTAGATAAGTTTGAAAAAAAATGTGTATCCTCTGATTAAGCTGGGTATTTATGCCTCATGAAGCATAAGTATTCACGCCTAAAAAGGGTACATCGTATAAATAAAAACCTTGATTTCGTGGCCTTATCTGCTCGAGTGTTTAAGTCATTAGGGGTGTTTTCTCACCTAGTGGCCTAAAACTGTCCGGTTTGGGTGTCACCGACTGAATGCTCGTTACATGGGCAGATTAGAAAGCCTAATGAAAATGAGGAATAAATTTCACCAAAAATAAATAAATATAAGGCATAGGAGTTAAGGTTGAAGAACCCTTAGTAAACTTCACAGTCACGATAGCGCATACGACTCAGGGTAAATTAATAGACTAAATGAGAAGTACAATTTGACTCCTTACTTTAATTGATGACATGTTTTTGAATAGAGACTAAGTTTAGAAATAAAAAGTTTGATATTCCTATAACTTATAGATTACTTAAACTCTCACAAATATACTTCAAGTATTTTCTCCTTTAAAAAAATATATAAAAAATGCTTTTCAAAAACACTAACTTTTTTCTCTCTTTTTTTGGATTTTGTGGGTGTAATCTGCTAAAAACCCTCACGAGACAAAACTCGTCCTCTAGGGGTAACCTAGAGGTTTAACGGCTTGTTGCACATGCTTAGTGCAATCGAGTGACCTGCGAAAGTGGTCTAATAAGTCTTATGTTTTGCTCGAGGGTGAGCAAAAGATAAGTGTGGGGGTGTGATTTGTCACATATGTTGCATATATTTTGTCACCTTATCATGTTTTTTAGCTAATAAATCCTATTAATAAGTTTTCTTTTTCTTTGCTAAATGTAGGCTCAAGTACTTAAAGAAAGAAAAGAGAAACAAGCCCAAAAGCCCACCAAATTATGAATTAATTCAGAATAAATTCGAAATGAAGAAATCTGGGCTAAATCTTGGCAAATCAAGAGGTTGAGAAGAGTCCTCCCTGAATCGAGCGATTGAAGCCAGACAATCAAGGCTGTTTCGACAACAGTTTGGAGCAGAAACAAGAAAACCAGCAGCATATACGGGCCATACACCAAACCAGCAACTCCCCCCTCTTGGTGTGGCCACTTGGGCACACCAGCGCCGCGGAAATGCGGCCCAAGCCATGTTTTCGCGGTAAAACAGAATCAGTTGGGGGAGCGTTTGCTCCCCCAATCTTCCCGGGATCCTCCTCGTTTGGTTATTGGCTATAAATAGGGGTTTTAGCAAAGAAAAATGTAGCGAAGACTAGGATTAAGTTTTGTATTTATTTTCTTAGGATTTAGGCGCTTTGTTAGCTAGAACAAAAGTTGTAATCTTCCGTTTTAATTTGTAGTCCAGTATCAAAACTTGTGAGAGAGAGGACTGAGAGCTTGTACTTGAAGATTGAAGTGACAGAAATACAAGAATCAAGCCACATTCCCTTCCACTCTTGTTTCGGTATGTCGTGCATAATTTTATTTTCTTCTTCGTTTTCTATGGATAACTAAACGTTTTTCTGGGCTTGCTATCGCAACTCTCTTTTACTCTTCTTCTCTCCTGTTTTTAAAAGAAAAAGACATGATGACTCATATGAATGCCTTACTTAAAAGCCTTTCTTTTTGAAAGTGTTCTTGAAGGCACATGAGAATGGGTTTGGATTGTTGAATTCTCACTTCTTTCATGAACATCTCTTGAATTGTTTTTACTTCATTCTTGCTTCTTCGCGCTTGATGTTTTAATATTCAATTCTCACGATTTCTTAAAGAAAAGACTCAACTCTTCTAACCATCTTATGTGCTTTATTTAAAGTTTTCTAAAAATTAACTTTAAGTTTTACAAATGATCACTTGAGGGACTTAACATTTTAAGAGAAGAATGAACAATTGAGTAGTGAGATAGTGAGCCCAGACTTTCTTCATTATTATAAACAACAAAACAATTTTCAAGCTTTTCTAAATCACCTTCTCCAAAACTTTTTCTAAAAGTTGCAATTTTTTTAATCATCTCTTTCTTTCCATTCTCTTTTTCATAAAAAACGAACACAATTCCTTATTCCTAAATGATTCACCGAAAAGCTTCCATCGCATCCCTCCTTGTGGACACGACCCGTTAGCCACAAGCTACACGGTAAATTCTTAAACCCATTGATTGTTTCTTTTATTAGCAATCACCTGATAAAAGCCGAATAGAGAAAAAACATGGGGAAAGTGTGGTTTTCAAGAACTGGGAGTAGTAACACAGTTTTTATGTACAGTTACTATTAATTAAACTTGTATCTAGTTTTAATTGTGAAATTTGACCAAAAGCCAAACTTTCGGCCCTGATTGGTTTGAGTTAAGCCTTATACGAGCCCTTTTAGGCCCAACAGGGAGAAAACATGGTTCTTAAGAACTGAGAGTAGTATTATATAGATTTTATGTATAATTATTTTCAATTAACCTTGTTTCTAGTCTTAATTATGAAGTTTAACCAAAAGTCAATCATTCATCACTGGTTGGCCTGAAATCAGCCATATAAGAGCCGAGTAGGGCCCAAACGGATAGAAAATATAGTTCTCAATAACCGAAAATAGTATTACATAGTTTCTATGTACAAATACAACCAATTAACAATATTTCTAATCTTAATTGGGAACTTTGACTAAAAGTCAAACTTTCAGCCCAGTTGGTCTGAACTAAGCCTTATAAGAGCCGAATAGGGCAAAAACGGAGAGAAAACTTATTTTTAAGAGTCGTGAGGGGTATTACATCATTTCTATATGCAATTACGATGGTTAACCTTTTTCTAATTTTAATTGAAAAGTTAGACCAAAAATCAAGTCAAACTTTCAGCCCCAATTAGCGAGAATTTGGCCTTATAAGAGCAGAATAGGGTCTAAATTGTTGGTCCAGAGGCCTTTCACTCTAGTTTTGATGATGATTAACTCATGTAGTTATGTTTACTAAAAATCTTGTTATGTTTAGTTTCAGATCTCTAATCAAGATATTAGTAGGTGATTAGCTTCAACAAAGATATTTTGGAAGCTTTCACATGGTGATTCAAGAGCCCGAGCATCAAGATCATATATAGCACTCGTTGGAGTCAAGCTCAGTGGATCACGGTTTGGATTGAGTCGGGTTGAAGACGAAGTTCATCAAGAAGACTTCGGTACATAGTTTAGTTTAGTTTAGATCTATTTGTAAAGATTAGATAGTGTGATATGCTCAAGTTCACAACACACACAAGTTTCATGTTTTGATTTTTCAGTTTTGGTTTAACCGATCTTGGTTTTCATGAATAGATATTATCATTACAAGTTTACATGGTTTAAATGTATATTAGACATGTTCTATATACATGTATGCTTCATATCTTAAACAAACTTATTTTGATATGCCAATTCATGTGTTTGGAGTTTTGTGTTTTAACAACACATATTTTCAGATTTAATATGAAAAACATGGATATATATATGTTTCATGTATATTGGATTATATCCATATACAACATGCTTCAAGTTGTTTAAATATCATGTTTTTGTATTTGGATGAGTTTTGAAAAAATCGGATTTTCATTTGAAAAATTCAAGTTTTAGAAAATACATTTTTTGGTTTTTGATAAAATTTCCAAGACACAAAATGGTTCAAAAAGGTTGAAATATGTGTTGAATTTTTTCACACACGTTTGTATATCAAAGAGAATATAAGAAACTATTTTTGTGGATTTTTAGAGTTTTTATGAGATTTTATAGGTAAATAAAAACTAAGTTTTCAAGTCCTGTAATCCCTGTTCTGGCTTCTGCCGGTCGACCGGGTCGGTCGACCAAGCTAGGAGTCGGTCGACCGACGTGCATAGAATGTGCACGCCTGTTTGGCTGGAGGGCCGGTCGACCGACCCGGTCGACCGCTAGAGAGCTTCTGCTCACTAGAAAGCCCCGGTCGACCGGCAGAGAGCTCTGCTCTCTGTTTCAGGCTGCGGTCGACCGAGCCGGTCGATGGAGGCTCCAACGGTCGGATTTTTGACCGTTGGCTGTCGACCGGGCCGGTTGACTGACAGCCGCCAGGGCTGAAAAATAACCCCAACGGCTAGTTTTTCTTAGAGCCTTTATATACCCCATTTTGAGAGAGTTTTTCTCTAAGTTTTAAGAGCCAAAAATTCAGAGTTTCCCTAGTGTTTAATTTCAAGTTTTCAAAAGAGTTTGGGTTCAAAGGTTTCATCTTTATTTGTTTTTAAAAGTGTTTTGTTATTTCAAAGAAAATAGGCTTTTGGGAATTGTTTTTTGGTCTAAAAATTCTATATCTATTTGGTGTTTTTGCCAAGTGATTTTCTTTGATCAAAACACTTTGTTTTCCACACTTGAGCCATATCGTGTTATCCTATCTATTAGGATCTTTTATTTGTGAGAAAAGTTGTTTGTGGTTGAGATAGACCACCAAGATTGTAACCCTCCTTATTTGTTATATCCCTCTTGGGTAGAGGTTGATTTTGGAGTGATGATTGGCTCCCTCTAGTGAGAGGTGGAGATTGGTTGTGTATTCCTCAAGTGTGAGGTGGGTTGTGGTTGTTTGGCTAAGGGCTTACCCCTCTTGTGTGAGGTGGTGTTTGTGTTGTCTCGGTGGAGGTTGTATTCGGTTGAGAGAGGAGTTGTGTACTCCCATTATTGTATTGCCCCAAATCCTCGGTGGAGGTTCCCTATGTGGGAGTCCTGTGTGGACAAGCTAGTGGATTGGAAATCCTTCTGGGTGAAGGCGGTGATGTAGATGACTCTTACTCTCTCTCTCTTTATATTGTGCCTTTGCATCATTTCATATTGCTCATTCATATTATATGCTTGGCTTGTTTTTGTGTGCCTCACTTGTGCTTAACCATGAGAGCTTCATATAGCGCCTCAACTCTTATTCAGAGGAATCAAGAGGAGTTAGTCCAGAGCCCTTCACCAGGAATTCGGCTACACTCGTTGGTTGCATTAAGTGTAGTTGCAATTAAGTTTTAATTTCTGCATTTAGTTCATTAGATTAGCCGTACACCTATTCACTCCCCCTCTAGGTGTACTTTCAATTGGTATCAGAGCCTACGCTCCTTATATTTGGTTTAACCACCTAGGAGTGTGATCTTGGTTAGCTAATCTATCATTTGCATTTGCATACTATTTGTTTACACACACTCATGTATTGCTTGTCACCTCTCATATTTGATGTCTCCAACATTGACATATGAAAATATAAGATGAGTATGTATTTGAAAACCCTAGGCTTGTATGTTTTCCTTGCTGCTACCAAGAAATCTTATCTTGGTAATAGTAATCATATAGAGGTCAATGCACAAGCCCTTGAGGCACTTAGAAGCACGCTAAATAAAGAATATCTGTGCTTAGTTTCTAACTGTGATTCCGCTTTTGCAGTGTGGAACACGTTGACTTCCTCCGAGCTACAAACGCCTAACATTGTGGAGGATGAATCTAGTAGAGAATCCGAGCAACAATGCTACATGGTCCAAGGGAATGACTCCCTTGAGGTATATTCGGAATCTCAATTAGATTGTGATGATGCTAGTTCTTCTTGTGATGATTATGTTGATCCAAATACTTTGAATGAAGAACTATCTATTGTATGTGAAAAATTATTAGAAAAAATAATCTTTTGAAAAAGAAGAGTTTTGAACTTAATAAAGAAAAAAAGGATTTGTGTTCAAGACTTGATTTGGTTTTGCAAGAGAAGGAATAGATATCTAGTGAACTTGACTCACTTAAATCTCAACTAGACCTTGCCCTAAAGGAAAATGAATTTTTGAAAAATAAAAATGATTGTGAAATAATTTTGAAGAAAAATGAAAACTTATCTTCAAAACTTGATTTTGTTGTAAAAGAGAATGATTCTTTGAAAATAAAAATTGCTTCAATTTCAAAGGATTTAGAAATTTGTCTAAAGAAAAATGAATCTTTGAAAATTGATATTGATTCACATGTTTGCCATGCTAGTGTTGCTTCACTTTCTAGCTCACCTATTGCATGCTCCACTTCTTCTATAATTGAAAATGATATAAATTTGTTAAAGAAGAATATGGATTGTTTGGGCTCCACTTTGAGCCATTGTGCCATGAACCATACACGTTTGGAATCCATGTTTCGCAAGAAACAAGTTCCATCTTTGCATGCACACAAACGATGGCATACACATGCTCCTCACGGTCACAACCATCACACAATGTATGCTCATGTGTACACATGTACACATTGTGGACGCAAGGGCCACCTTGCTAAATTTTGCTAAGATAGAGTTCATGATGTAAATTTAGCAACTAAATGTGTTTGGGTTAGTAAAGGAACTAACCCCCATGGACCCAAAAGTATATAGGTACCAAAGACCACCCCTATTGTATTTGATGTAGGTGTGGGCTCTCGCATGACGTGAGAGCGATGGTGCCTTGAGGTGGATGCGTTCCGAGCTTAAAGAGAACAATTTGGATGCATCACTTTCAAGGGGAGTTTGGTGGAAGGACCATCTTGTTTTGGAGACATGGAGAGTTGCCCTCATGGTTTTGGTAACTATCCCTTACTCCTTATTTTGTGTTTACATACTTTCATACTATTCATTTCTAGCATGTTTAGATGATTATTGATTAGTATGTTATATGCCATGTTTATTAGATTAGTGATATACATAATTAGTATTTGAGACACTCATGTTTATATGGATTTATATCTTTGTGTTCTCATATTTGTTTTAACTAATGTGTATGTCCTAGATCTAATGCATGTGCATATACATAATGATCATATGGATGTTTATGAGTTTTTGTTTTGTTTTGATGCTTCATGTTTTGATTACATGTGTTTCATGAAATATAATTTTATTTTATTCCTTACTTGAAGGATTTCGTACTAGTTTACAAATTTTTCATATAACTAGTTCGTATTCTTCATATGGTAGAGTTATTCAAACATACTATATTTTCAAACCTATTTTTGAAAACTCCTACCCATTAAAGGGCGGCTGGTTGGGCGACCATGCCTTGTATGCTCTTTATTGAAAATCATTTTAAACATGTGCATGAAATGGGTGGTAGGTAAGATGAGTTATACACTTGATCTTATTATTGTTTCAATTGGTATCATTGGATCTTTTCAATTGGTATCAATATTGACATTTTTTTGTATACTCATTTATGTTCTATTTGTGCTTATTATATCTCTATATCCTTGAGCACAAATTTTAGTTATACTAATTTTGATTTTTAATGACTATCTTGTTTCAATTGATTAATTTTCAATTGGTATCCTAATACAAGCTTGTGAATCATTTTATTTGGTATTTCATAAAGGGAGAGAAAATTAGTATTTTATCTTTCAATTGGTATTTTGTTTACCATTGATTTCTACTCCTACGCTTTATGTTGAAAATTGATTGAAAAATTGATTTTAATTTTGTATCATATGTTCAAAATGAAAAATATTACAATTGGTAACAAGATGTTTATTTGTTTACTTTCAATTGGTATCAAGTAAGAATTTGTAATGAAAGGTATATAGATATTTTCATTTTGGTATCAATTTTAATTGGTTTCTTTAAGATTTGTTTTCAATGCCTTTTTTACTTTCAATTGGCATTTCTTAAGATTTTTGTTGATATGTTCTTTTTCAATTGGTATGCATGATTTTTTTATTTTGTTTATTTACAAAAAGGAGAAGAAGTATTTTATTGTTCTTATTTTATACTTCTCTTAATGTTTTTGTTTTATTGATAACAAGAATTTTTATATATTGATTATCTTTCAATTGGTATCATGATTCACTTATATTGATATTTTTTTTAATTGGAATCATGTTGGAAGAATATGTTTTATTGTTTACTTGGACCCCTTTGTTGATGATTGACAAAAAGGGGGAGAAATATTTGAGTTTATATGCATGTTTTTATGACTATGCATGTTTTTATATTGGTATCAAGTATTGGTATCAAGAGGGTTTGTTTTAAGAACATAGTTTAGTTTTTTTATTGGTATCACAAGCATTATTTAAAGAACTAATTTATGTAAAGAAGAAATAATTTATTTTGATATTAAGAGCTTGTTTTATTCATGTTGATGCATTTCATGTTTGATATCAAGAGTATGTTTTTGTATTTGGTATCAAAAGCTTATTTTATGCATATTTATGCATTTTCATGTTTAATATTCATTGCATATATTTATTGTTTATTGCTATGCATGAGTTAAGGGGGAGCTTCCTTGAAGCTTAACTTTAATCCATGCATATATAACTCCATGAGTTTTGTCATCATCAAAAAGGGGGAGATTGTTGGCCCAGAGGCCTTCCACTCTAGTTTTGATGATGATTAACTCATGTAGTTATGTTTACTAATAATCTTGTGATGTTTAGTTTCAGATCTCTAATCAAGATATTAGTAGGTGATTAGCTTCAACAAAGATATTTTGGAAGCTGTCACATGGTGATTCAAGAGCCCGAGCATCATGATCATATAGAGCACTCGTTGGAGTCAAGCTCGGTGGATCACGGTTTGGATCGAGTCGGTTTGAAGACGGAATTCATCAAGAAGACTTCGGTACATAGTTTAGTTTAGTTTAGATCCATTTGTAAAGATTAGATAGTGTGATATGCTCAAGTTCACAATACACACAAGTTTCATGTTTCGGTTTTTCGGTTTTGGTTTGACCGATCTTGGTTTTCATGAATAGATAGTATCATTACAAGTTTACATGGTTTAAATGTATATTAGATATGTTCAATATACATGTATGCTTCATATCTTAAACAAACTTATTTTGATATGCCTATTCATGTGTTTGGAGTTTTGTATTTTAACAAAACATATTTTCGAATTTAATATCAAAAACATGGATATATATACGTTTCATGGATATTGGATTATATCCATATACAACATGCTTCAAGTTGTTTAAATATCATGTTTTTGTATTTGGATGAGTTTTGGAAAAATCGGATTTCCATTTGAAAAATCTAAGTTTTAGAAAATACAGTTTTTGGTTTTCGATAAAATTTTCAAGACACAAAAAAGGTTAAAAAAGGTTGAAATATGTGTTGAAATTTTTCACACACGTTTGTATATCAAAGAGAGTATAAGAAACTATTTTTGTGGATTTTTAGAGTTTTTATGAAATTTTATAGGTAAATAAAAACCAAGTTTTTAAGTCCTATAATCCCTGTTCTGGCTTCTGTCGGTCGACCGGACTGGTCGACCGAGCTAGGAGTCGGTCGACCGACGTGCACAGAATGTGCACGCCTGTTTGGCTGGAGGGCCGGTTAACCGACCCGGTCGACCGCCAGAGAGCCTATGCTCTCTGGAAAGCCCCGGTCGACCGGGTCGGTCGACCGGCAGAGAGTTCTGCTCTCTATTCCAGGCTGCGGTTGACCGAGCCGGTCGACCGAGGCTCCAACGGTCGGATTTTTGACCGTTGGCGATCGACCGGGCCGGTCGACCGACAGCCGCCAGGGCTGAAAAATAGCCCTAACGGCTAGTTTTTCTTGGAGCCTTTATATACCCCATTTTGAGAGAGTTTTTCTCTAAGTTTTAAGAGCCAATAATTCAGAGTTTCCTTAGTGTTTAATTCCAAGTTTTCAAAAGAGTTTTGGGTTCAAAGGTTTCATCTTTATTTGTTTTTAAAAGTGTTTTGTTATTTCAAAGAAAATAGGCTTTTGGGAATTGGTTTTTGGTCTAAAAATTCTATATCTATTTGGTGTTTTTCCCAAGTGATTTTCTTTGATCAAAACACTTTGTTTTCCACACTTGAGCCATATCTTGCTATCCTATATATTAGGATCTTTTATTTGTGGGAAAAGTTGTTTGTGGTTGAGATAGACCACCAAGATTGTAACCCTCCTTATTTATTGTATCCCTCTTGGGTAGAGGTTGATCTTGGAGTGGTGATTGGCTCTCTCTAGTGAGACGTGGAGATTGGTTGTGTATCCCTCAAGTGTGAGGTGGATTGTGGTTGTTCGGCTAAGGGCCTACCCCTCTTGTGTGAGGTAGTGTTTGTGTTGCCTCGGTGGAGGTTGTATTCGGTTGAGAGAGGAGTTGTGTACTCTCGGTTATTGTATTGCCCCAAATCCTCGGTGGAGGTTCCCTATGTGGGAGTCCTGTGTGGACAAGCTAGTGGATTGGAAATCCTTCTGGGTGAAGGCGGGGATGTAGAGCTGGGTGCTCCAACCTCGAAACAAATCTTGTTGTTTGCGCTTGATCCATTGACTCTTACTCTCTCTCTTTAAATTGTGCATTTGCATCATTTCATATTGCTCATTCATATTATATGCTTGGCTTGGCTTGTTTGTGTGTGCCTCACTTGTGCATAACCACGAGAGCTCATATAACGCTTCCACTCTTATTCAGAGGAATCAAGAGGAGTTAGTCTAGAGCCCTTCACCGGGAATTTGGCTACACTCGTTGGTTGCATTAAGTGTAGTTGCAATTAAGTTTTAATTTCCGCATTTAGTTTATTAGATTAGCCGTACACCTATTCACCCTCCCTCTAGGTGTACTTTCAATAAGGAGAAAACATGATTTCAAGAGCCAGGAGTTGAATTATATAGTTTCCATGTGCAAATATATAAATTAAACTTATTTTTAGTCTTAATTGAGAAGTTTGATTAAAAGTAAAACTTTCAGCCCAGCTTGGCCTAAACCAGGCTTATAAGAGCCGAATAGGAAACAAACATGAGGAAAACTTGGTTCTCAAGAGTTAAGAATAGTATTACATAGTTACTATGGATAATTACTACCACTTAACCTCATTTCTATGGTCTTTATTGGGAAGTTTGACTAAACGTGACTTTCAGTCCCGCCTTATAAGAGCCGAATAGGTCCACAACAGGGAGAAAGTATGTTTCTCAAGAGTTAGGAGTTGTATTACATAGTTTATGTACAAATACTATTAATTAAATTTATTTTTAGTCTTAACTAAGAAGTTTGACAAAAAGTCAAACTTTCATCCCCGAATGGCCTGAAGTAGGCCATATAAGAGCCAAATAGGTCCAAAACCGAGAGAAAACTTTATTCTCAAGAGCCGAGAGTGGTACTACATTATTTCTATGTACAAAATTCAAATTAACCTTTTTCCTGTCCTTAATTGGAAAGTTTGACTAAAAGTCAAACTTTCAGCCCAGATTAGCCTAAACTATGCCTTGTAGAGCTGAAAAAGCAACAAATAAGGGGAAATGTGGGTTTCAAGAGACGGGAATGGTATTGCATAGTTTCTATGTAGAATTACTATGAATTAAATTTATTTCTATTTCTTATTTGGGAGTTTGATTAAAAGTCAAACTTTCAGCCCAGATTAGCCTGAACTAGTTGAAACTATGAAATTCCACTCAAGGCTCTTGAAAATCATATTTTCTCCTAATTTGGGGACTATTTAGCACTAAGCTCTTGTTAAATTCAATCGGGGCTGAAAATTTGACTTTTGGCCAAACTTTCAAATTAAAACTAGAAACAAGTTTAATTATTAGTAATTGTACATAGAAACTATGTCATACTACTCTCGGCTCTTGAAAATAATATTTTCTCCCTGTTTGGGCCCTATTCGCCTCTTATAAGCCTAGTTCAGGCAATCAGGGCTGAAAGTTTGATTTTTAATCAAACTTCCCAATTAAGACCAGAAAGAATTTTAATTAGTAGTAATTATACATAAAATAATGTAATACTATTCTCGGCTCTTGAAAACCACATTTTCTCCACTTTTGGGCTCTATTCAGCTCTTATAAGATGTAGTCAGGCTAATCGGGGTGGAAGTTTAACTTTTCAGATTAAGACTAACAAGTTTAATAAGTACTAATCTACACAGAAACTACATAATACTACTCTCGGCTCTTGAAAACTATATTTTCTCCCCATTTGGGCCCTATTCGACTCATATAAAGCTGAGTTCTGGGCAATCAGAACTGAAGACTTTTAATTAAACCTCTAATTAAGACTAGAAATAAGTTTATTTAGTAGTAATTATACATAAAACAATGTAATTCTACCTTCGGCTCTTGAAAACTTTATTTCTTCCCATTTGGACCTTTTTTGGCTCTTATAAAGTCGAGTTCTGGCCAATCGGGAGTGAAAGTTTGACATTTGGTCCAACTTCCAAATTAAGATTACAAATAAGTTTAGCTAGTAGTAAATCTACATAGAAGCTATGTAATACTCAGCTCTTGAAAATCACGTTTTCTCCCTGTTTTGGTCCTATTCGGCTCTTATAAAAGCCTAATCAGGCCAGTCAGGGCAGAAAGTTTGACTTTAGATCAAACTTCCCAATTAAGATTAGAAAGAAGTTCAATTAGTAGTAGTTATATATAAAATTATATAATATTACTTTCTTCTCTTGAAAACCTCATTTTCTTCGCATTTGGGCCTTATTTGGCTCTTATAAGGCCTAGTTTAGGCAAACTGGGGCTGAAAATTTGACTTTTGGCCAAACTTCTTAATTAAGTTAACTAGTAGTAATTCTATATAAATACTATGTAATTCTACCCCTGCCTCTTAAAAACCTTAGTTTCTCCATGTTTGGACCCTATTCTGATCTTATAAGGTCTAGTTCAGGCCAATCTGGGTTGAAAGTTTCATTTTTGGTCTAACTTCCCAATTAAGACTTGAAACAAGTTTAATTAGTAGTAAATCTACATAGAAACTATGTATTGCCACTCAAGATTTTTGAAACCATAATTTTTTTCCCGTTTAGGCCCATTTAGCTCTTATAAGGCCTGTTCAAGACAATTAGGGGGGATTTGACTTTTCGTTAAACTTCCATATTAAGACTAGTAATAAGTTTAATTAGTAGTAATTATATTTAAAAACCATGTAAAACTACTCTCAGCTCTTGAAAATCATGTTTTCTCCCCATTTAGACCATTTCAGCATTTATAAGGCCTAGTTAAGGCTAATCAGGGCTAAAAGTTTAGCTTTTTACTAAGCTTCCCTAGTAAGGCTAGAAATCAGTTTAAGTAGTAGTAATCTACATAGAAACTACATATTACTACTCCCGGCTCTTGTAAATCATGTTTTCTCCCCGTTTGGGCCATATTCGACTCTTCTAAGCCCCAATTCAGGTCAATCGGGGCTAAAATTTAACTTTTTGTCAAACTTCCTAATTAAAACTAGTAATAAGTTTAACTAATAGGAATAGTACATAGAAACTATGTAATTCTGCCCCCGGCTCTTGAAAACCTTGGTTTCTCCCCATTTGGACCAATTCGGCTATTATACGGCCCAGTTCAAGCTATTTGAGGCTGGTGTTTGACTTTTGGTCAAACTCCCAATTAACACTCGAAACAAGATTAATTAGTAGTAATTGTATATAAAAACTATGTAGTACCACTCACGACTCTTGAAAATCATATTTTCCTCCCATTTGGGCCCTATTTGATTTTAGAAGGCCTAGTTCAAGCCAAATCAGTGCTAAAAGTTTGATTTTTGGTTAAATTTTAAAATTAAGAATAGAAACAAGTTTAATTAGTAGTAGTTATGCATCGAAACTATAAAATACTACTTCTGGCTTTTCAAAATCATGTTTCTCTCCCATTTGACTCTATTCGGCACTTAGAAGGCCTAGTTCAGACCAATCGGGGTTGAAAGTTTGACTTTTAATTAAAATACTAGATTAAGACTAGAAACAAGTTTAATTAGTAGCAATTGTATATAGAAACAATATAATACTATTCCCGGCTCTTGAAAAATCACGTTTACTCCTTATTTGGGCCATGTTCGGATCTTATAAGGCCTAGTTAAGGCCAATCAGGGTTGAAAGTCTGACTTTTGATGAAACTTCCCTATTAAAATTAGAAACAGATTTAATTAGTATTAATTATACATACAAACTATGTAATTTTACTCTCGGCTCTTGAAAACCTCGGTTTCTTCCTGTTTTAGCTCTATTCGGCTCTTATAAGGCCTAGTTCAGGCCAATCGGGGCTGAAAGCTTGACTTTTGGTCAAACTTCCTAATTATGACAAGAAACAAGTTTAATTAACAGGAATTATACAAAGAAACCATATAATATACTACTCTAGGCCCTTGAAAATCATTTTTTCTCCCTGTTTGGGTCCTATTCGGCTCCTTAGTTTAGGGGCTGAAAGTTTAACCTTAGAAAGTTTGACTAAGATCAAATTTTCAGATTAAGACTAGAAACAAGTAATTAGAAGTAGTTATACATAGAAACTGTACTGCTCATAGCTCTAGAAAATTACGTTTTCTCTTTATTTGGGCCCTATTTGGCTCTTATAAGGCTTAGTTCAGGCCAATCAAAACTAAAAGTTTTACTTTTGGTCAAAATTTTCAACTAAGGGTCTGTTTGGTTGTCGTAATTGACCGTAATTCGTAAGTTATAATTGATAAAGTCTTTTACAGTTGTAAATGAGTTACATGCATGTAAGCTTTATAGTGTTTGGTTGGTAATATAAAGTTGTAAGTGGAAAAGTGTATTGTGCTTTACGGTGTTTGGTTGTCGTAATGTGTAAGTCGTAAGTGAAAAAGTTGATCACAAAATTAACTATTTGGTGATTTAAAAAGTTTTAATATTGCAAGTAAATATAAAAATGCTAAATATTAAAAAAAATTAATATTAACACAAAAAAAATAATACAAATTTGCATGACCACAAAATTAACTGTAACTGGACTGTAAGTGAGTAGTAATTGGGTTGCAAGTGAGGGGTAATTGGGTTGTGTAAGTTTTTTACGAATTACGGTCCAAACAATTGTCGTAGTTGTAACTGGGTTGTAAGTCATTTACGAATTACGGACTTTTACGCGAAACAAACGGCCCCTAAGAATAGAAAAAAGTTTAAGTAGTTGTAATTCTACATAGAAACAATATATTACTGCTCTTAGCCCTTGAAAATCATGTTTTCTCCCTGGTTGTGCCCTATTCGACTCTTATAAGTCTTACTTCAGTCAATCGGGGCTGAAAATTTTGACTTTTTTTCAACTTTCAGAAAAAGACAAGAAACAAGTTTAATTAGTTGTAATTATAAAAAAAACTATGTAATTCTACCCCCGACTCTTGAAAACCTCAGTTTCTTCCCGTTTGGTCCACATTTGGCTCTCGTACGGTGGGTCTTGAATTCTTTGGTCAAACTTTCAAACTAACACTAAAAATAAGATTAATTAGTAGTAATTATACATAAAAACTATGAAATACTACTCACTGCTCTTAAAAACTATGTTTTCTTCCCGTTTGGGCTCTTTCGACTCTTATATGCCTAGTTTAGGCTAATCGTGGCTGAAAGTTTCGCTTGTGGTCAAAGTTCTAAATTAAGAGTAAAAAAAAGTTTAATTGGTGGTAATTGTGCATAAAAAATATGTAATACTAATCCCGACTCTTAAAAACCATGTTTTCTCCCTGTTTGGCTCCTATTCGGCACGTATAAGGCCTAGTTTAGGCCAGTCGGGGCTAAAAGTTTGACTTTGATCAAAATCCCAGATTAAGTATAAAAAGAAAGTTTAATTAGTAGTAATTGTACATACAAACTATGTAATACTAATCCCATCATTTTAAAACCCCATTTTATCCCCATATAGGCCCATTTGGCTCTTATAAAGCAACTTCAGGCCAATCAGCTCTTAAGTTTTACTTTTGATCAAACTTCCAAATTAAGACTAGAAACAAGTTTAATTAGTAGTAATTATACATAAAAACTACGTAATACTCTTGACCCTCAAAAAATCACGATTTCTCCCTATTTGGGCTCTATTCGACTTTTAATAAAGCCGAGTACAGGCTAATCTGAGCTGAAAGTTTGACTTTTGATCAAACTTCTAGATTAAGATAGGAAACAAGTTTAATTAGTAGTAATTGTACATAAAAACTATATAATACTACTCTCAGCTTTCGAAAACCACTTGTTCGCCCCATTTGGGCCTTATTTGGCTCTTATAAGGCCTAATTTGGCCAATCGGGAGAAGTCAAACTTTCAGATTAAAGCTAGAAAGTATGTAATACTACTCTCGGCTCTTGAAAAATCACGTTTTCTCCTATTTCGGCCCTATTCGACTATTATAAAGATAAGATTAGGGTAATCAGGGCTGAAAGTTTGATTTTTGATTAAACTTTCCAATTAAGACTAGAAATAAGTTTAATTAGTAGTAATTATATATAAAAACTATGTAATTCTCCACCTCGACTCTTGGAAACTTCATTTTCTCCCCGCTTGGACCCTATTCGGCTCTATAAAGCTTAGTTTAGGCCAATCGGGGCTGAAAGTTTGACTTTTAATCGAACTTCTCAATTCAGACTACAAATAAGTTTAAATAGCAGTAAATCTATATAGAAACTACGTAATACTACTGAAGGATATTGAAAATATTATTTTCTCCCTGTTTGGGCCCTATTCGACTCTTATAAGGCCTAGTTCCGGCCAATGAGGGCTGAAAGTTTGACTTTTGGTCAAAATTATAAATTAAGAATAAGACAAGTTTTAGTAGTTATATATAGAAACTATATAATATGACTCTCGAATCTTGAAAACCTCATTGTCTCCCCTTATGGGTCCAAATTGGTACTTATAAGTCTTAGTTCAGACCAAAATCGAGGTAGAAAATTTGACTTTTAGTCAAATTCAAATTAACACTAGAAGCAATGTACATAAACTTTACGTAATATCACTCACGACTTTTGAAAACTACTTTTTCTCCCCATTTGGACCCTATTCTGCTCTTATGAGGCCTATTTCAGGCCAACAAGGGCTGAATGTTTGACTTTTTCTTAAACTTCCTAATTAAAACTAGAAAAAAGTTTAATCAGTAGTTATTATAAATAAAACTATGTAATACTACTCCAGGCTCTTGAAAATTGCATTTCCTCCTCGTTAGGATCATATTCTACTCTTACAAGGCCTAGTTTAAGCTAATCGGGGATGAAATTTGGCATTTGGTCAAACTTCTTAATTAACACTAGAAATAAGGTTAATTAGCAGTAACTGTACATAGAAACAATGTAGTTCCACTCACGGCTCTTGAAAATAATGTTTCCTCCTATTTGAGTCCTATTCGTCTTTAATAATAAGCCTACTTTAGGCCAACAGGGTTGAAGGTTTAACTTTTGGTCAAACATATGTATTAAGACTAGAAAAGTTTAATTAGTAGTAATTAAACATAAAGACTATGTAATTCTACTCCTGGCTCTTGAAAACCTCAGTTTCTACCCGTTTTGGCCCTATTCAGAGTTCATGCAAGTCAGTTCTGAAAGTTTAACTATTGATCAAGCTTCCAAATTAAGACTTGAAATAAGGTTAATTAGTAGTAAATGTAGATAGAAACCATGTAATACCACTCACGGCTCTTGAAACCCAAGTTCTATTCCCATTTGGGCCTTGTTTGGCTCTTATAAGGCCTAGTTCAGGCCAATAAGAGCTGAAGGTTTGACTTTTGGTCAAACTTCTCAATTAATAATAGAGATAAGTTTAATTAATTATATATAAAAATTATGTTATACTACTTCTGCCTCTTGTAAACAGTATTTTCTCCATGTTTGGGCCCAACTCGGCTCTTATAAGGCCTAGTTCAGGCCATTTGGAACTGAAAATTTGACTTTTGTTCAAACTTTTCAATAAAATTAGAAACATGGTTAATTTGTATTAATTATACATATAAACTATACAATATCATTCTCAGGTCTTAAACTAAATTTATATTCTCGTTTGGCTCATATTCGGCTATTATAAGGCCTAGTTCAGGCAAATAAGGGCTGAAGATTTGATAATTTGTCAAACTTCACGACTAAGATTAGAAATAAATTTAATTAGTAGTAATTATAAAAAACCTATGTAACTACTCCTTGCTCTTGAAACTTCATTTTCTCCCCGTTTGGGCCTTTTTAGGCTCTTATAAAGTCTAGTTCAGGCCAAACGAGGCTGAAAGTCTGACTTTGGTGAAACTTTTTAATTAACACAAGAAATTAAATTAATTAGTCATAATCATACATAAAAACTCTGTAATAAAGGTCACAGCGCTTGAAACTATGTTTTCCTCCCATTTGGCCACCATTTGGCTCTTATAAGGCCTAGTTTTGGCTAATCAGGACTGAAAGTTTAACTTTTAGTCAAAATTCCTAATTAAGACCAGAAATAATGTTAATTAATAGTAATTATATATAGACACTATGTAAAACCACTCACGGCTCTCAAAAACCTTCTTTTCTGCTCGTTTAGGCCATACTCGGCTCTTATAAGGTCTAGTTCAGGCCAACAAGGTCTGAAGGTTTGACTTTTAGTCAAACTTCATAATTATGACAAAAAATAAGTTTAATTAGTAGTAATTGTACATAAAAACTATGTAATACTACTCGGCTCTTGAAAACTAAGTTTTCTCCTCATTTGGGCCCTATTTGGCTCTTATAAGGTCTAATTCAGTCAATCGGGGTGAAAGTTTGACGTTTCGCCAAACTTCGTAATTAACGCTAGAAACAAGTTTAATTAGTTATAATCTACATAAAAGTATGTAATATTACTCCTGCTTTTAAAAACCTCATTTTCTCTGTTGGCCCAAAGGCCCATCACTCTAGTTTTGAGGATGATTAACTCATGTAGTTATAGTACTAATAATCTTGTGCTTTTTAGTCTCAGATTTGTGATCAAGATCTTAATAGGTGTTTAGCTTCAACAAAAGATTTAAAGTCAAGTTTTGGAGCTAATACGGTTTGATTCAAGAGCTTATATATTAAGATCACATCAAGTACTCAAAAGAGTCTAACTTATTGGATCAAGTTTGGACCAAGTCAAGAAGGAGAAGAACTTCAAGAGAAGACTTGTGTCTAGGTTTGTTTTTGTTTAGATTTTATTTTTAGACAAAATGTAAAGGATAGAATAGTTGGTGGATTTCTCAAGTATACCATACACACACACACAAGATTTATTTGTGTTTTCATAAAAGAGTTTTCATTTTGAAAAAAATACCGGTTTGGTTTTGAACTTCAAGTATACATATGTTTTAACCAAAACATTTTAGTGCTTATTGACAAAACATAGATATTTCATCAGGTATGTGTAGTGGATCATATATGGACCAGGAGTATAGTGCACTGCAAGAACAAAAAAAAACTATGACTAGTTCATCAGCCAAACAAGGGCTAAAACAAGAATGCAATTTTTGTTAAGGCATAGCCTCGCTCTCCGAGCGAAGCTGGCCTAATGATAGCTTCGCCCCGGAAGCTTAGCTTCGCAACTGCAGCGTAACTCCGCACTCCACACGAAGGCAGGAAGCGGGAAAATATCCAAGTGTTAGCTTCGTTCTGGAAGCTTGACCTCGAACAATAGAACGCAACAAAGCCCCAGGGAAAACTTCGTCAGAAAGATATTATTGCCTAAAGATTATTTTAAAGGGCATTAAGGTCCTTTTCAGTTACACTCTAAAGGTTAGCTTCGCAGCCTATCTTTCAATAGGATGTGAACTGCCTAATGGATAGCTTCGTCCAGAAGCTTGAAGAAGAGACCCTTCGGTTCTAAGATTCCCAATCAAGAAATCAAGGGAAATTTAGGGAATTGAACTCCCTAAGATCACGAGATCATGATTGATCGTTCTGGATTCATCGGAAGATAGCTAGAAATTGGCTCTAAAAGAGAGATGAAAATCTCTAATCAAAAGCGAAAGATCCCTACCCGCGATAGGTCGTTCGATGACCGGAGGAGGAGAAGGACCCTCCGTCATAGAAGTTGCTACCTCCTTTCCTGCTCGTCTTTTGGGAGCCATTGGAGAACTGTAGAAGTTCTTGAATTCTCAAACGAAGAAGAAAGAAGAAGAAAGGGCTTGCAGCGCTCTGAAAATTCAAAGAGAAGTGGTGTCTCCTCTTTTAGCCCGATCAGGCTTTTATAAGCTGATGATTGCCTAAATGTCGCCTCCTCGAAAGGAGCGCAGACAGTCGTTTCAAAATTAATTTGAAACGGCGCCTAAGCGCCTTCCTGAGAAGCGCTGCTTCAGCACCCTAAGGGTTAACTCCGTCGAGAGTCTAGTACTGACTTAGCGCGACACATGAATAACTTCGCTGAGAAACATGCCTTAGCTCCGCTAAAAGCACATCTCTAGCTTCGTGGAAATCCGTGCTAGCTTCGTCTGAAACTGGTTCCTGACTTATTTGAAAATCGGTCTCCAACTTGTCCGGAAGTTTAGCTCCGCTGAGAGCTTCTAAAGCTAGTCCACTTCAGGTCTTCTCGATTCAAAAAGGAGAGAAACAAAGCAGACAAGTAGAAAGTAAACTTTTATTCATTCAAAAGGGAAGATACGTTGACACTACATCAAAGTAGTCTTTCGTACAACCGAATCATTGCTCCAAAGGCATACAAGTGGTCCTATCTACTTCCAAGCCAAACCAACTGGACACGAAAGGCCTTCCTCCTGCATAAGGCCGTAATCCTTCGCTTAATGGCAGATTTTGCCATCAAGAAGCTGGATCTTCTTTGATGAAAATTAGCAAAGGACCGGTTGCCACCAGAAAGCCGGATCGTCTTTGATTAAAATTGGCAAAGGATCTAAGACCTTACAGGTGACGTCCGCTTTCCCGAAGTGGATCATCTCGGATAAGCGACTACCAGCCCCGCCTCGAAGTGAATCATCTCGGATAAGCTACTGCCAACCTCTTCTGGAAACACACATCAGCTGCCCCAGATTGTTCCTCCTGCTTAGGATTTAAAGTTTCAACTGAAAAAGTAAGAGGCAACCTTTTGGTCTCTTTCATCAAATCGAAAGACTGGCGAGCGTAGCTCACTACAATGCAAACTGAAAATAGGTTAGCAGTAAAACAAAGAAAAAATGCAAGCATGGCAATCTAAGGCAAATTCTTTGGGGCGAAGCAATTTATATCCGATTCAGTTGCAATTTAAGGATGGATTTCAATTAAGCAGAAGATAGCCTCGCTTGCACAGTGATAATGGGCTAGCTCAGCGTAAGCCAAGTCTTAGCTCCGCCTAAGACAGTTATACTAATGGAGCGTCAAAAAGAGCTAAGTCCTAACCTCGCCTATACGGCTAAGCCAGACTGATCCAGAGGGACACATTCTTAACCCCACCTGTATGGCAAGACTGGCTCAACCTTGAAGAGACTAAGTCCCAATTCCTGCCTTTGTGGCGAACTTGGCAGGCAAGCATGCAATGATCTTTCTTTGGTCAAGCGAAAATGATAGCTTCGCCGGGAAGCTGGGAAACAAGGCTTAAGACATTCTCTGCAGATCAGTCAAATACAAAATGAAGAACAAGGGAAATCAATCCCTGAGGCAGCTGATAAAGCTAAATTAAGGGAGATAAACTCCCTAAAGTCATTACTTCATTGGTAAAGCCTCTGGATGACCGAGACTCACTAGTTCTTGGCCAGTTAATGACTAGAGTGGGCACCCCCACTATTTTAGAAATTTGAATATACTTCTCTGAACAATCAGGAGAAGTCATGAACAGACCACTTCTCTGCAAAGGACTTCAAGTGACCTATTTATAGGCCTCATGGCCTGACCGCACCGCCGCTGCTTCAAGCTTAGAAGCACGAGCGAATTTAAGGCATTTACTGAGCCTTGAGAAAGAGAATAGTCTCCCTCAAAAATGCTCAAGGAAGCAATGATCTTCCTTGTTAATGCAAGAGAAGTTATTTCAACTTCGAAAAAAGGGGCAATCCTTCTCGTAACTAGCCGAAAGCAGTTAGCCTCGAGAATAACGTTCCAAGACCAATTGGAAGCGAATCTACTCTGGGAGGCTCGAAAACGGAGCTACCCAGAATCGCGAATCTGCACGATTCTCGGCAAACTTATTCGAATCTGGAAGCAGGATTGAAAGCGAAGCTGAACTCAACCACCATGGCGACGTTTGTACTTCACAACCATCAATCAAAGTAATTCAAAGTATTTCGAAGCCTGAACCATTCCATTACAGACTTTCGAAAACTTTGAAGGGGGTTTTATTGACACTTTAAAAAGACAAGATTCTTACTGGCCTGAACAATGTCTAAACTTGTTGACATTTACAAAAGACAAGTGACAGACAAGCTGACGACCAGTTCTGTACCCATCTCCGAGGGACAAAGCAGCAACTTGGACTCTACTGATCCAGTGAAGCAGACAGTGAGCCCAGATTGTCTCTGAAGAGACCTGAGCAGGTCTAAGATGTTAGGTTAGCTCAACGCTTAGCATCACATGAGCCCAAGGGGATAGCCTCACCTGAGAGGCTAAGTTTATTCAACTTCGCCTTGAAGCTAATCAAAGCTCCATCAGGGAGCTAACTTACAGCTTCGCCTAAAGTGCTTAGTTAACTCCGCAAAGAGTTAGTTTCGCTCGAAGCCACACGCAACCACACAGAAGGATGTTCGGTAGCTTCGCCACAGATGTTATCTAGCTCAGCTAGAGAGTTTCCTTCTAACTTCGCCAGATGCTCCTTCCAGCTCCACTGCGAGCTCGACGCAGCAACTCTGCTGCGGGTCTTTCATGGTCAACCTTTGACCAAATAGATCTCTAGATGAGATTAAATCAATTCAGGATCAAGATCAAATCTAATCAAGATCAAATCTGAGATCAAATTTGGCAGTTATTTGCTATAATCTCTTGACTCTCCTAAAACAAGTAAGAAGATCAGGGGAGATTTTTCAATTATTTGGAAAGAATCAAAACAGATCAGGAGATCGACCTACCTGCTACTTCTAGCTTCGCAGAAGCTGATTCTAGCCTCGCAGCAAGGCGACTTTCCAGATTTAAATAGATTGGCTCAATCTGTTTTCAGATTTTCAAGGGACAATTATACCCCTGCTTTTCCTATAAATAGCCCACCAGAGGCATACAACCGAGAGCACGCACGAGGCGAAGAGGCTAAAAATAGAGAGAGACGGCTAAACAGAGATCTATTCCCTTGCTTCCAAGAATTCAGAGAATTCAGAGAACTACTTCTCTGATCAGGGTGCTGATATCCTAATACCTTCCTTCCTCTCAAGGAATCTCTGAAACCAGGCGAGAAGGAATTCCCAAGTGGAGGCAGTTTGAGAAGTAAAAAGAGGGTTCTACCAACATTTTGTTCTCCGATTCCCCGAACCAGGCGAGAAGGGAATCCCATCGATCGCATCGTCAAAGGGACAAAGTGATCGCGCGCTACCAAACTCCTATCGGCACACTTCTCTAGAATCTCAGAGGAGATCTACTTGTAATCTTTTGTGTTATTTGTAATTTAACTCCTCGACACTTTTTTTTGTAAGTTTTCCCCTTTGCAAAATTAATGGAAAGCACCTCCAAGAAATGCGGAGTTAATTACCCGAAAATGGGTTTAATTAAGCTCTTATTACACTTTTGCCACTGGACTCTTAATTTATCTATAAAGTAGACCAAAACAGAATTAGAAATGATATTTTATTTATAAATCGGTAGGAAATACAATATAATAATGTAAAATTATAGACTAATCACATATGTATGCATTGAAGTCCATAAAAGCAGCACCAAAAACAAAAGAAATGCCCATGCATCCTAGAGGAAATGCATTGAAGTCCACATCCCGCTTGAGAATTACACATTGGATCCGGATGGTGGAGGTGGTGGAAGTTGGTTCTTGAGATACTAAAGAATCTCTTGTAGTGTTTTGTCCATGTGATCCATCCTAATGTTCATATCCATGAACTGATCCAGAATGAGGCTTTGATTGTTGAGAATAGAAGGTTGGGACTCTATCAAGAAGTTTGCTTGGTTTTGATATCCAATACCTCAGCAGTGAGAGTATTGTAAGAAGCATCATCAAAGTGAGTGGATGTGGATTGTAATGCCCTTTGGGAACTTTGAGATAGAAAAGTGGGACGTGGTGGAGGAGTTTCAAGAAGTTTCATATGAAGGAGAACATATCGATCAAAGAGATTAAAAGTTTTAACTGCATTTGTCTCTGATGCAAGATCAATCTTAAACTTCCTGAAAATGTGAGAAAGAAAAGAAGTACTTGGAAGAAATAAGGAGGGCTCCTTAACAAGATTATCAAATAATTCTAGCCTAATTAACTTCAAGTCTAGCCATGATGGCATAGACACAAGTAGCAAGATCACGAAAATAATAATTGTAACTCTTCATTTTTGGACAAATGTTGTATGCAAGGATACGACCAATAAGCTTAGGAGTGGGTTGAAGCTTATTATCAGCCATAGGAGGACCTTAACTAGGAAGATAAATTCTTGAAAATTCTTCCTCATCATCAATATTAATTTCATTCATGGTCAGATCATAAAAAGGAATATGAAGGATCTTTCTTAAAACGCTAGGTGTCAAGTTAATGTCAGTACCCTTGACCAAGGTAGATAACTTAAAAGAATTATCATCATCTTCATAAATAAGATAAGTGAAGAACAAATATATGAAAGATGGATAATATCCTTGCTTAGAATCAATGAAAAATAACTCATAAAACTCAGTTTGATGTAAATATGATGATATATCATATTCAGTGAATTCAAATTGATTAATCTACCTAGAATGATTTCTAACTAAGATAAGTAGTATAATTACATTCTATGTAACACACCATCCCAAGGATACATATCCAGCTACGTCTCCCAATTTTTTGATCATATTTTTATATTTTCTCCCTGTATTTATTTTTACTTAATGATTATGTACGTGACTGTTTGGTACTGGACCCAGATCTATGGACTCAGAGCTAGTTCGAGTTCAAACCTGAGACCTGATCCCAGTGTACTACTTAATTTGACCTTTTCGGCAGTCTGATTTAACCAATTTTAGTTTCTAATACTGTTTTCTAATATTTTAGATTTTTCAAGATTTTCTGAAATTTTTCTAAATTATTTTGAAAAATCTTCAAAAATGGTATCGACAAGTACAACTGGTTGATTCTAAAAATTTTAATTTACAAATATAGTTGAATTTCTGAGATCTGCTTTCGTATTGTCTCTTAAAATCATATTTCCTACTTTAGCATTTTTTAGGAATTTTTTGAAATTTATCAAAATTCGACGACCGAATTTGGTGTCGACCGGTATCGTCGTTCGATTTAAGAATTTTTAATTTGAAAATGAGATTGAATTTCTTGAATTCAATTTCACCATGACCTCAGTATAATATTTACTATTTTTGAAAATTTTTGTGACCCTTCTGGATTACTCAAAAATTTACCATATTATTGTAATATATTATATCAGTGTTTTCTTCCTTCTCTTTCTTTCCTTTCTTTTTCTTCATTTGGCTTTTCCTTGGTCTCCATCATGGCTGACCACTCCCCATCACATCACACTACTCCCCCATCAAATTACCATCAACATCTCTCTCTTTCCTTTTTATTTTCTTCTTTTTCTTCTTTCTCCCAAAAACCTCCTCTCCCCTCTCCCACACTCCGCCAACCCCATGGCCGACGACCCACCTGGCCGGAACCCCCTGGCTGGTAGCGGCCAACTCTGGCCATCCTCATTCCCATCTCCTCATTCACCTCCTCCAACTTCCACTTCGGGTCTGTTTGGATTTAAGGAATTGGTGTGAAGTGAGGAAGTAGGAAGTAAGATTTATTTCCTTTAGGAAAAAGAGAAATGAGTAGTAAGTTTTCAGGTGTTTGGATGGTTGTTGGGAAGTGTGGTTTGGAAAATGTTTTGTCGTTTCCGGTGTTTGGATGGTAATGAAAAGTGAAAATGGAAAAGTTGACCACAAAGTTGACCGCAAAATAATATTAAAATAAAAATTAATTAAGAAAAATAAAAAATAGATTGTAATTAGAATGCAAGTGAGATTTACATGACCAAAAAATTAACTGTTTTATGCTATAACTTATCATAAATGAGATTTACATGACCACAAAATTAACTGTAGCACTCTGGAAGTGAGAAAATGGTTGTGTAAAAGAGAGATGAAAAGGGAAAAGGGGGTTTTCTTATTTTCCTTTTCCGGTGTTTGGATAGATAGGGAAATGAGCAATTATACTTCCCCACTTCCTCACTTCACTCGGATTCCTTACATCCAAACACGCCCTTCATCAACATCTTCTTCTTAATCTAAGCCACAACTAAAGCCACTACCATCTCATCCCTTCTCTTAAATCCACTACCCACAACCATACTCCACATCTCCACCACCTAGATCTCCTTCATCTCCATCCCTAGAACCACCCACAACCACCACATCACCACCACCAACTTCCTCCAAATACACCCATCACCATTTTTCATCTCCTTCGTCACCTCCACCAAACACACACCCTTTCCCTCCTCTAACCCTAGCCCACCATCATCATCTCTAAGCTAGCTCCGGCCATCACTCTGGCCATCATTCCGGTGATCACTCTAGCAATAACTCTGGTGATTTCTTCACCACCATCTCTATCTCTATCAACAACAACCACAACACCATCACTTCACCTTCATTTCTTCTTCTCTCCACCAAAATCACCGCCATCACCCCATCTCCACCACTTCCTCCATCACCAACCACTAAGCACTACCTCTTCCACCTTTTCTCCACCAAGATCCACTACAACCACCACCTCCTCCCTCTTCAAAACCACCAAAATCACCTCCACCACCACCAAAAACCCCACACCCCTCACCATTTTCTTCTTCTCTCCCTTGGCCGACCACCCAATGGCTGGCGTCACCTGGCAGACCACCCATGGCCGACCATCCTTCTCTCTTCTCTCCCTCTTTTTGTTTCTCTCTCCTCTCTCCCTCTCTCTTGATTTCTCTCTCCTCTCTTTCTCTTTCTAAATATTTATATATATATTTTTAATATATATAATATTATATTATAAATGGTATTTAGTCTCATATTCATGTGAATTATTGGAGTTTCCGGAATTTTAGGCGTACTCGGAGTTTTTAGGTGAGTGCTCTCGCCCTTATTCTGTATTTTCCCACTACGATGGATTGATATGCATTTTGGGATTTGTTTAGTTATGTATTTGTATTCTCAGTAGACCATTGTATTTGTACCAGTGCGATGAATGCTTGTAATAGTATAGACAATATTGTATTTGTGGGATTAACAGTGGTGCAGGTTGTATGAGAAGACTTCAGGATAAACATCCCCTCCGGGATGCATTGTCCTTAGAGACCACTTCCCTGGCTACTAAATGGGTACCATTCTCTACACCCTTAAGGGTTTAGGGTAGCTTTGGTGGAGTAGTTTCTCCTACTCAGCCCTCAGACTGGACTATCTAATAGCTTTCGGTCTTATACCTTCAAGTTTCATGGTAGCCCACCGCGAGGTTGACCGATCAACAATTCTCCCATTATTATTTTTCCAGTTTATATGTTGACTAGAACGAAACCAGCACTTTAAAATGTGTGTTTTATGAAATCAGTGTAAAAGCAAGCGTGCTAATGTTCCCTCGATACTTCCGTTATAGTATTGGTCAACGGGTCAAATCCACAGGGACGGGAGGCGATAAAGCATTAACAGTCCGTTCACGTGTTATGTTAACATTTCCGTCTTTGTTAAAGAATAAGAAAAATAAAAAGAAAAGAAATCTAAAAGTGATAGGTAAAGAAGGCAATGAAAGTGATGTGGAAATAAAAGAGAAGTGGTTTGAAAAACAAAATAGAAAAGAAGATGAAGCTTGTGGTAAAGAAAATGAAAACAAAGGTGAACAAAGAAGATGGTGAAAATAACGATGAAAGGATAGAAGAAGTGTTTTGAAATCAATTTTTAAAACAAAGTAAAAAGAAAGAAAAATACTATGAAAGAAATCTCATGGTTTCTAACTACTAATTACTCCACTAACATGCTAATCTCTTAGTGATAGTTACCTCACATGGATCCTTGGCCATCACTAGTCCTTGGCTTTAAGAGACAATACAAAGTATGACAAATAAGATGATTTTTCACATTCAAATTTGCATCAAGAGCAAGCAAATACAAATGTTAGATCATCAAAATTATCAGGAGAAAGCATGAAATAAGAGAGAGTTAGCTTGATTAGCAAGTAAGATGTTAGAACCCATCATCATGAGCCATTAATGGCTCTTGCAAGAGCAAGACCTTATAGAGCCTATTAGATTCATATGGATTATCAAGAAAGTGGTTAGCTAGTTAGTGGTTAGTAGTTAGTCACCATGAGAGAAAATCTAGCTAAACATCATATAAAAGATGGAGAAGATTACAATGAAGAAGAAAGGAGACACATTTATATAGATTATCACCATCTATTACATCAATATCTCTCGATCTCTCTCTGAATCAACTCAGCCCTAATACATGATCTATAAAAGAAACGAAAATACAAAATAAAAGAGAGAAAATCCTAATCTATAACAAAAGAGAGAACACCTAGCCTATTTTTAATCTTCTTGCGTTTCGACCAAGCCCTGCAGTTTTTATAGGCAAAAGAACATTCCAGAAGACGAGATGAGGCCACGCGTTGAAAATCGATGCGTGGCCCTACAATAGGGCCGCAAAAACGCGGCCATAGCCGCGTTTTCGTGGAAATACTAGGGATTTAGGTCCCTGGTTTTGGTGACCTAATTCGCCTCGCTTCGAGAACCTTCTAGATATGGTTGGATTCGGGTATATACCTCCGGATATTCGTCTGACGTACGCAAGGGTCGAGGTTCAATGCATCTTCTAGAAGCTCCCTTACTTTGCCTCCAAGAAATGCGGATTTAATTACCCGATAAAGGATTTAATTAAGTTCTTATTACCTTTTGGCCCTAGACTCTTGATTTATCCTCAAAGTAGACCAAAACACAATTAGAAATGATATATTATTCATAAATTTCTAGGAAAATGCGATATAATAATGCAGAACTGTAGACTAATCACACCCCCACATTTATCTTTTGCTTATCACGAGCAAAACAAGAAAAGAAAAACTATACTACAAATGTTATTACACCACTTTCGCAGGTGACGCGATTGCACTGAGCGTGTGCAATAAGCCATTAAACCTCTAAGTTTCCCCTAGAGGAGGAGTGTTGTCTCCTGAGGGTTTTCAGCGAATTACACCCACAAAATTCATAAAGAAAGAAAATAAATGCTAGTGTTTTGAAAATACATTTTGAAAGAGAGACAAGTTTACGAAATATTTTTGCAAAAATTTAAGCGATCTAAGATCATAAGTCTACCAAAAATTATTCTTTCTTAAATTTGGTCTATATGCAAGATCTTGTCTTCAATTAAGCTAAGAATTCAAAATTAGATTGAATTTTTTCTCCTTCATAAAACCTAGATAATATGCACTTTGTGATAGTGAAGATTTCTGGGATTTCAACTCCAGCTATCAAACTATTTATTTATTTATATATATTTTTTTCTTTCTTTTTTCCTTCTTCCTTTAGTTTTCTTAGGCTTTCTAGTTTATCCAGGTAGTGAGCCTTTAACCGATGACTCCTAAACCAGATAATTTTAGGGCATCAGATGAGAAAATATCCCTCGGGTTTATGGACTCAAGTAAACAAGGCCATAAAACAAAGGGGAATTATTTATTTCTTATGATCACCATTAGGCGTGCATAATTGTGCTTCTTGAAGCATAATTATCCAGCTTAATAAGTGATTTTTTTTATTCATATATACCATATATATATTTTTTCTTTTTATTTATTTATGACATTTTAAGTCTTTGTTTCCATCCCAAAAAATGAGTAAGTGTGAAGTGCATACTATCTAAGGCCAAAAATTCAAGATAAAATCATCTCCCTAATCTTTTTTACCTAACATATAATTTTAAAAAAGATCTAATATTTTAACTAGGCTTAAGATATCATAATTAAGGTTTCTTTAATTTCTAAGATCATCATAATTTTCTTTAAAAATAGATCAAAACATTGTCTTTTATTTCAAAAAGTTTTTAAAGAAAGAGAAAAATCCTATACAAAAGGAAAGATTTTAAAAGTATCCTCAAAGAAGTAAAAAAGAAAGAAAATCTAAAAACTCTATGTTAGTAAACCCTCCCCCACACTTATCTCATGCATTGTCCTTAATGCATCGTGAATGTGTGTATGCATGAAATAAATAGAGAGGGAAGGAAAAAAATCACCTCAAGGTGGTGGTTCCGGTGGTGGTCTAATTGGTCCACGAAATACGGCCCAATCCAATTTGCGTGGGTTGATTAGTCTCTAATTTTGCAAAATTTTCATCACATTCTCATATTTATTTCATGTACAATTTTGCTAATAAAACCTTGCTTGCTTGATTCTAGGTCCATGGTGTGCAAATGAAGAAGAAGACCTAAATCACCATTTAATTGGTGATTAAAAGCCTACGAAGTAGCCATTGACTTTAGAGTGAAGATTTTGTCAGGCCGGGGCATCAAATCACAAATCCAGGAGGTCAGATGGACAGAAGCCAGACTGGACAGTGCACTGTCCAAAACTGGGCGCGCGCCGCCCAGTCTGGGCCGCGTTTTCGTGGCCCTTTGGGCGCGCGCGCGCTCGCGTTTTGGGCCACGTGCTGTTCACGTAGCCCCCTTACCCTGATGTCTATAAAAAACCCCCAGGGATCTTCAGTTGGAGCAGATCCAAAGTTAGAGCAAGTTTTGTAATTTTGTTTTTAGTTTGTAGTAGTAGTTGTTGTTCTTCTTATACTTTTAAGTTTTAGCCATTAGAGTGAAAGAGAGAGAGTGTGTAAAGTGTTGTATTTGAAGGGTGACAAGATAATACAAGTACTACTTCTCTTACTTCTTTCCAATTTACTTGTCTTTGCCATTTACTTTTACTTCTTTGTTGTAGTGTAACTCCTTTCTTCTTCACCTCTTTTCGTTTACTTTGTTTTAGTGTAACTCCCTCTCTTCACTTCTTTTCCTTTGTTGTTTCTTTTACTTTAATGGCTAACTTACTTTTCATTAGCATGGCTAACTAACTACTAACCCACTAATTTCTAACACTTGATTGATAACCCAAATGAATCAATAATGTCAAACAAGCCTTGTGCAAACAAGAGCTATGGCATCTTAAGACGAGGGTTCTAACTCTAATTTACCTACAAGTATTTACTTTCTTATACTTCATACTTAATGAGTTTTGATGATCTATGAGTTATTGATTGCTAAACCTGCACATAAAAATAAAGAATTTCAGATTTAGAATGAAGATGTGCAAGTGCTCAATTCTTACCGCTATAGCAAGTGGCTATGCGGGTCGTGATCCACAAGGAGGGTTTTGCGATAGAAGCGTTTAAGTTTTTGTATTGAAATCTTTATGAAAATCAAACGAGAGTTCTTCTCTGTTTTTAAGTTAAAAAAACTGGAAAAGAATTATGTTAAAGTTAGAAGAAAATGAGAGATGAAGAAGGTGGAAAAAAATCAGAAAACTGCGAAAGCGACTATGTACAAATGATTATTTACAAGGAAGTGAAAAGGAGTGGTTTTGGTGATTTAATTTACAGAAATGAAAGAAAAGAAAGAAGAGGAAGAAATACTTACCTAGATTGATTGATGACTTACCTGAAAACCTTTACATGTTCTACCTTTGTTTAGGAGGCGTTCAACGCATAGATCATAAGCCCGAGCTCAGTCCCCGTTCGCATTATATCATCAAGTCTCGCACAAGCATGAAGTGATACGTCTTGAGGAGGAGAACGTCTTCATGAACTATCGTTGGCACTCACATAACATCGTTATACATGTGCTTTGGAGTTCACTTGTAAACTCAATAAAAACAAATGATGTAAAGTAGAAGAGGAAGACGAAAACAAAAGAAAATGAAAGTAAAGATACGAACATAAACAAATGTTTACCTTTATTGCTTGAAACAATGGAAGAAAGGAGGAGGGTACATCGGTGTCACTCTCAACATATGCCTCTCTCTCTTACTTACATAAATCATCATCTAACCTAAGCTTACATACAAGTTATATAAAAAGAAAAGAAACACCTAAACTAAGAAATGGAAAACTTGGCTAAATTCTATCTCTGCATGGTCGTCATTTTCAGCACAAAGACTGGCCTTTTATAGGCAAAAAACCCAGTGTGCAGGATCCCGGGGAGATCGGGGGAGCAAACGCTCCCCCTAACTCCCCAACCTTGCCGCGAAAACGCGGCTTTTGCCGCGTTTCCGCGGCCAGGGTGTGGCCAGGTGGCGACACCCTGTTGGTGGGTCGCCCTGGTTTCGCTTTCTGCTTTTATCTTCAGTTGGTTTTTCAGTTTGAGTCCCGTATTGTGACGAAATGGCCTTGGATTCTTGGCTTTAACCGATCGATTCTCAGAGGATTCTTCTCAACCGGTTTTCAACCTCTTGATTTTGCCCTAATTCAGTGAGCTCGAATTAATTCTGATTTAATTCAGAATTTTGGTGGGCTTTGGGCTCATTTCTCTTCTCTCCTTAAAGAATGGGCCTGCAAATAAATTAAGCAATTAATTAAGACAATGCAAAGTTTTATTCCAGAATTAGTATGGAAATATGATACTAAATATGCAACATTAGCGACCAATCACACCCCCATACCTCTTTTTTGCTCGTCCTCGAGCAAAATAACTAAACTATACTAAGGATTATTAGACCAGTTTCGCAGGTCACGCGATTGCACTGAGCATGTGCAACAAGCCGTTAAACCTCTAGGTTTCCCCTAGAGGACGAGTTTTGTCTCGTGAGGGTTTTTAGCAGATTGCACCCACAAAATCCATAAAGAAAGGGAAATAAAGAGTTAGTATTTTCGAAAAGCATTTTGAAAGAGAAAAATATTTGAAATATAATTGTAAGATCTAAGCAATCTATAAGTTATAGGAAAACTGAATTTTTCATTCCTAAACTTAGTCTCTATTGAAAAATTTGTTATCAATAAAAGTAAGGAGTCAAATTGTACTTCTCATCTAGTATATTACTTTACCCTAAGTCATATGCACCTTGTGATTGTGAAAATTTTGACGAAGGGTTCATGAACTCTAAATCTTATGCCTTATATATATATATATATATATATATATATATATATATATATATATATATATATATATATATATATATATATATATATATATATATAATATATGTTTTTTTTATTTCTGGTATTATTCCTTAGTTTTATTAGGCTTTCTAATCTACCCATGTAACCAGCCTCTAATCGATGACTCCCAAACCAATTGGTCTTAGGGCACCGGGTGAGAAAACACCCGAAGGACTTAAGGACTCGAGCAAATAAGGCCACAAAATTAAGGATTTTATTATATGAACCCCTTTTAGGCGTGAATACTTATGTTTTATTAGGCACAAATACCTAGCTTAATCAGGGGATTTTCGTATATATTTTTTTTCTCAAACTTATCTAATCATATTTCGCATTAATACTAAGGCTTGCTTAGGCCAAAGCACCTAGCTAGTCAATAATTAGATTTGTTTATCTTTTTTTCTTTTTTTTATAAGGCATAAGAATCATTATTTTTGAACCCTAAGTGTGTAAGTGTATTAAGTGTGCATATTTCATTAAGGTAAAGATCAAGACTAAATTACTTTGACAAATTATCTTCCTAACTCTAAATATCAAACAAATAATCTTATTTTGACCAAGTATAAGAAATCCTAATTTGGATTTTCCTATTCCTTAAAATTGACTCAGTTTCTTACAAAAAATATGTCAAAATATTATTTCTATTTTCAAAAAGTTTTTAATAAAAAAGAAAACCTAAGTTATGTTAGACCCTCCCCCACACCTATCTCATGCATTATCCTCAATGTATGAATTAATGCATAGATGCATGAAAAAGAAGAAAGGGAAGAAAGTGTTACCTTAAGGTGGTGGTTCCGGTGGTGGTCTGATTGGTCCACGAAACGCGGCCCAATCGACTTTTCGTGTGATTCGGAGGAACCCACCAGAAATATCTTTAATATAACCCATTAAAAAGATAAATCCATGAAGAATTTTTATTAAAAATTTAACCCCATCTAATTTCCAAATTTCATAACTGATTTCAGAGTCAAATTTGTCAACCACCTCGTCCCAGAATGGAGTGTGAAAAGATAAAATGATTGACTTCGACTCAGGAAGTACAGGAACTAATACCGACTCAGGAAGGTGACTTAAGTCAAGTAAAGGTTCAGGAGTCGAGATTGGTTCAAGAAGTGTGTCCAAGTCAAGAAGTTGAAACTCAAGTCCACATTAATTTTCCAACAATGGAATGTGACTTAATATTGGTGATTCAAGTTCAGGAATGATAGGTGGGGGAATCAAAACTGACTCTAACATATTACTCAAGTTTGGTAACAAAAAAGGAGTCAAGATTGATTCAGAAAGTTGAACTGGATCACAGATTTGAAAATCTAGGTCACATATCTCATTGAGTTCAATATCAAAAAATGGGAACTTGCCAATTTGTCAATAGGATTTTCAAAAGTGTAAAATTGGTCAAGTTCAATATGATCATCAAAAATGGGTGATTCAATTTCATGATGAATTGGCACAGGATCCAATGTTGACTCGGGAAAAAAATTAAAATCAGGTGAAGATACCAGAGTCATTATTGAATCAGAAAGTAAAATTGAATCCCTAAGTTGGGGTTCATGATCATATTCATTTTCAAGTTCGATTTCAGGCAAGGGATAACTCGCCAAACTATCAATATTATTTGGAGTTTGGTCAAGTTCAAATGACTGTTCTGAAATGGAACCTTGATTTCTAAAACTACATGACTCTTCGGCTCTAACAGAATGGTTAGTGACATCAGAACTGGTCAAACGGTGAGAACGTAGAGATTCGACCATCATATCTATGTCACGATTTTGAGCATTTTGAGCATGAGTCATGGCTTCAAGCATCTTTTCATAGTTGATGGATTCATTGTTTTGATGAAAAGATGAAGTGTTGTCTTGGAAGTGGTAGTGAAATTGTGAGTCCATCAGATTTTGTGATTGTTGTTTGGACTCACGCATACTCCTTTCCATCAGATTTTGTGATTGTTGTTTGGACTCACGCATACGCCATTGCCCTGAAGGCGGTCGACCGACCGGTCGACCGACCTTCCCAACGGTCGACTGTTGGCGGTCGATCGGGTGGTTGACCGACAGCAGTGTAAACTGCTGAGTTGGCCTCCAACAGGCAGATTTTGGTTACCTATAAATTGGGGCTTCCTTGGGGTGTTTTACACAAGATTTCAAGAGAGTTTTTGAGCTAGTTTTTCCTATTCATTTCAGTGGTTTTATCCACATATTTTAGAGCCAATATTTCCAAATCAAAAGGAGAGTTTATCAATAGTTTTCAAAAGTGATTTCTTTGAGTTTTTCATCACATATTCAATCCTTGTTTTTCTCACACATACTTGAGCTTTCCATTGCTAAATCCATCCTATAGGAGAGTTATTTTGAGAGTTGTTTTAGGTGATCAAAGTGTTGTGATCACCAAGTGTTCTACTTTGTATTTGAGGAGGCGGACTTGCAGGTTCGCGTTGTTTCGAGTTCTAGTAAGAGCTCGGTGTAGAGGTACGGCCTCGGCAAGCCAGTGTGCTTGCGTGTGTTATTCTTGTGGGAACAAGAGAGGGACTAGAGAGTCCAAAGGAGTTCTAGTGTGAACTCGCTTATAGGTGTTGCGGCACCGAGTGATCCGGTGGGATCGTTTTTAGTGAAAATCCTTCATAGTGTTGAAGGCGGGGACGTAGAGCAAGGGTGCTCGAACTTCGAAACAAATCTCCCGTGTTTACGATTGCTTTCTCTTTATCTCTCACTTATGTTTATATCTTGCATGCTTAAATTGCTTTCATTTTTATATGCTTGATATATTTGTGCTCTATTGATTATATGCTTGGGGATTGTTTGCTCTCACTTGTATTCAACCAAGAGAGTCATAGCAGCACCTCAACTCTTATCTAGAGGAATCTTGAGGAGATAGTCCAGAGCCCTTCACGGGGAATCCGGCTACACTCTTGTGTTATACTTGGTGTGTTTAGCTTAAAATTTTTTAGTTTGCATAAATAGTTTTTAATTCCGCATTAATTCACCATTAGATTAGTTAGTCACCTATTCACCCTCCTCTAGGTGTTTTCAATTGATATCAGAGCCTCGTGCTCTTGATTTGGGTCTAACAACCTTGAGTTAAAGATCCTCATTTATAGCTAATCACAATATTCGTTTACACATGCATGGATTTCATGACACCTCCCACTTTGATATTCTTAACATCCAAACTTGGAAGGTTAAGATGTCATTGTACCTTAAAGCCTTAGGGATTCATGTTTATTTTGCCACTATTAAGGATGCATATTGTTTAAATGGCAAACATCTAGAGGCTAATGCAAAAGCCATCCATACTTTAAAGTCAACCCTAAATGATGAATATTTATCAAGGGTCTCTAACTTTGTTTCGGTTTTTATAGTTTGAAACACTATAGTCTCCCTTGGCGAACAAGAACAATACTATGTGGGGAGCGACTCGGATGTTGGAAGTGAGGCTTCCAACGTATGCTACATGGCCTAAGGGGATAACCCCTTGAGGTAAACTCTGAATCCGAGCTTGATGAGGATGTTGACATGTCTTATGAAGAACTCGCATCTTTTTGTCAACAACTTCTAGAAAAATATGACATGCTTAAAAAGGATAACAAGAAAATGAAAAATAAATTTGATTCCTTGTTAAAAGAAAAAGACTCTTTTCAAAATAAATTAGAATGTGTTTCAAAAGAAAATGAATTCTTGAAAAAGGAAAATATCTCCTTAGCCTCTAAATTAAATGATATTTTTGAAGGAAATACTTCCTTGAAAAATAAAATTATTTTGGTGAAAAAAGAAAAGGAAATTGCTTTGAATGAAAACACATCTTTGAAAAGAAAAATTATTTTAAAAGAAAAGGAAAATGTTCCTAAAAGAAAAAGATTGTTGATCATGCTTTTCATGTCACAACCATTGATAAAAATGAGATTATATTTTTGAAAAATAAAATTGAATGTTTAAGCTCAACTTTGAGAAATTGTGCATTTAACCATTCTAAAAACCTTGTTTTAAAAGAAACAAGCTCCACGTGTTCATGCACATCACCCACAACATGCATATGCACATTTTACTCACCATGATCACACTCATTCACATGTGCATTCTAGAGTGTACAAATATACACATTGCGGCTGCAAAGACCATTTAGCAAATTTATGTTACGATAGAGTAAATTTTATTAATTTTGCTAGTAATAATGTTTGGGTTCCTTACAACGCTAACCCCCAAAATTCCCACCTCTTGTGTTTGACGTAGGTGTGGGTTCTCACAAAATGTGAGAGAGTTGGTGCCTTGGTGGTGGACGCATGGGCTTGATGGACACTACAAATTAATGCACCGCTATCAAGGAAGTTTTGATGAAAAGACCACCATGTTTTGGAGACTTAGAGTATAGTTCCTTAGTTTGGTAACTATCTCTAAACTCCTATTTTATTTACATATTTTTTCATTGATGATTTTTAGCATGTTCATGTTTTGTGCTTCATCTAGTAAATACTTGTTTAGATGTAGTTTTTATCAAAACTTGTGTATATACTTGTACAAGTAGTGGGCAACAATTGATTCTTATATGTTTGTACTTTATTACTCATTTGTACCAATTATATGTACATGTATATCCTAGTTTTGATGATTCCCTCATTTACACTTGTTTTACCTATTTTTATTCATGTTTTTGCTTCATGTATATGTATTCTTTGTCCAAAACTAATAAATATACATGTATACTCCCTGAGTCACTTGCCTTCATGCAAATACTATTATGGACTCTTTTTATGTTTGGGATATGTATGCATATTTCTAGTTTTGATAAAACATACATATACCTTGAAGTTAATTTTACTGAAAAATTATTTTTTTAGTTTCATATTTGTTTGATAAAATGAATCTTCATGATTTTCACATGTTTGATGTTTTGAGCCTCTTTAACTATTTTCATGAATATGCTATTCACATGATGCTTGTACACTCACACTTCTTTTGTTTACTCATGATTTTGTTTCATGAGCATTTATTTGAGCTTTATAGATTTGGAGTGTCAACTTTTGTGTATTTAGTATGATTCATGAGATATATATATTTTGTTTCCCAGTTTGAAGGATCTTTAACTAGCTTTTTAAAAATTACTTTAAACTAGTTATTTATTCTTCATTTGGTAGTGTTTTCAATATACAACTATATTCAAACTCTTATTTTTTAAAACCCCTACCAACCCTTTAAGGGCGGATGGATGGGCGACCATGCCTTGTATGCCTTATTGAAAACCTTTTATCATGTACATGAATAGGGTGGTTATTTATGAGCTATACACTTAATCCTCATTATGTTTTCAATTGGTATCACAATTGATATTTATTTTGCATGCTATATTTTCTTATATATGTATGTTTCAAATTTTCAAATAATATCAATTTCTATTGGTATTTTCATTTTCATATATATATATATATATATATATATATATATATATATATATATATATATATATATATATATATGATTTGATTGTGCTTGATTTACTATAGCCTTACCTGTTTAAACCATAAATTATGTTTATGCTAAGCTTGTCTTATATCTTAATTTCAATTGGTATCTCAATTGGTTTTTTAATAAGCTTATGTATTATTTTCAATTGGTATTTAATTTGGTATCAAATATACTTCATATCGTACCATTTATTTGATATCAAAATTTACAATATACTTCAATTGGTATCAATATGTTTCAATTTCAATTGGGTTTCAATTATAATTGATATCAAAAATGTTTTACCTTTTATTTGGTATTAAAATTTACCATATATTTCAATTGGTATTAAAATATAAAATATTTTCTTTCAGTGATATCACAATTTACAAATGTTTCAATTTCATTTGGTATCAAAATTTCCAATTTCATTTGGTATCAAATATCTTGTGATATTTTAGAAATTTTGTTTACTTAAAAGTGTTATCTTAAAATTTGATTTAAGAAAATTCAAAATTTGTTTTTATAGTGATGGTTAAAAATATTTTGATATGTATTACCTATATGCAAGGGGAGCTTAACATCTCTTCTATATATAGACTCATGTTAAGTGTATCTTATATTGAGGAGCTTGACATCTCTTCTTTATGTGATACACGTGTGTAAGGGGAGCTCCACATCTCCACTTATGCATTATATATTATGCTTTATGTGAGTTAGGGTTTGTCTTCCCTTCTTCATGTAATGCATGTATGCAGGGAAGCTGACTTAGCGTCTTCCTCTTCATGAATGTATATCGCATATATATCCTTATTCTTGATTTGTTTTATTTTACCCCTTTGTTGATGATTGATAAAAAGGGGGAGAAAGATTATTGAGTTTATATATGCATATTTGAATGTTTGCATATATTGAGTTTACGCATCTTGTGTTTTCCAAAATGAGGAGAACGTTTTTGAAAGTTTAAACAAAAAGGGAGAGAAGGTTTTTGGAAAAGGATTTTTGATTTATGTATGTTTCTCTCACCTTGTTGATGCAGATATATTTATTTAGTTTTATGCTCTTAATTGCAATATCTATTTGTTTATTGTTATGCATGAGTTAAGGAGGAGTTTCTATGAAGCTTAACTTTAATCCATGTGTATATAACTCCATGAATTTTGTCATCATCAAAAGGGGGAGATTGTTGGCCCAAAGGGCCATCGCTCTAGTTTTGATGATGATTAACTCATGTAGTTATAGTACTAATGATTTTGTGTTTAATTAGTCTCAGACATGTGATCAAGATCTTAGTAGGTGTTTAGCTTCAACAATGGATTTAAAGTCAAGTTTTAGAGCTAGCAACATGGTGATTCAAGAGCTTGTGCATCAAGGCCACATCAAGTATTCAAGAGGAGTCTAGCTCATTAGATCAAAGTTTTTGGACCAAGTCAAGAAGGAGAAGAAGTTTTTCAAGTGAAGATTTTCAAGAGAAGACTTGTGTCATGTTTGTAAGTGTCAAGATTTCATTTTTAGATAAAACGAAAATGATAAATTAGTTTGTGGATTGCTCAAGTATCATATACACTCACACACAAGATTTATATGAGTTTTCATAAAAGAATTTTCATTTTAGAAAATACCATTTTGGTTTTTAGAGTTTCATATATATATGTGTTTTAACCAAAACTATTTTAGAGCTTAATGTCAAAACATAGATATTTCATCATATACGTATAGTGGATCATATCTATATACACTAAACTTCAAAAGTGTTTAAAATATCTTGTTTTGTATTTGGAAAAGTTTTGGAAAAATCAATTTGGAAAAATACAGATTTTGTTTTAAGTCAAAATTTTAAGTCACAAAATAGTTCAGAATGTTTGTAACATGTTCTAATTTTTACTCAAACATGTTTGTATATCAAAGTATATTGCTGAACTTATTTTTGTAGATTTTTAGAGAATTTATGGGATTTTATAGGTAAATAAAAGACAAGTTTTTAAATCCCCAAAATACTGTTTCTGACCTTCTGCCGGTCGACCGTGCGGTTGACCGAGATAGAGGTCGACCGCCCGGTCGACCGATGTACATAAAACGTGCACAGGTTGGGCCGGTCGACCATACGGTCGACCGCCAGAGAGCTTGTACTATCTGAAATTGGCCTGGTCGACTGGGCGGTCGACCGCTAGGCCATTGCCCTGAAGGCAGTCGACCGGCCGGTCGACCGACCTTCCCAACGGTCGACCGTTGGTGGTCGACCGACAGCAGTGTAAACTACTGAGTTGACCTCCAACGGGCAGATTTTGGTTACCTATAAATTAGGCCTTCCTTGGGGTGTTTTACACAAGATTTCAAGAGAGTTTTTGGGCTAGTTTTTCCTATCCATATCAGTGGTTTTATCCGCATGTTTTAGAGCCAATATTTCCAAATCAAAAGGAGAGTTTATCAAGAGTTTTCAAAAGTGATTTCTTTGAGTTTTTCATCACATATTCAATCCTTGTTTTTCTCACCATACTTGAGCTTTCCATTGCTAAATCCATCCTATAGGAGAGTTGTTTTGAGAGTTGTTTTAGGTGATCAAAGTGTTGTGATCACCAAGTGTTCTACTTTGTATTTGAGGAGGCGGACTTGCAGGTTCGCGTTGTTTCGAGTTCTAGTGAGAGCTCGGTGTAGAGGTGCAGCCTCGGCAAGCCAGTGTGCTTGCGTGTGTTATTCTTCCGGGAACAAGAGAGGGACTAGAGAGTCCAAAGGAGTTCTAGTATGAACTCGCTTATAGGTGTTGCGGCACCGAGTGATCCGGTGGGATCGTTTTTAGTGAAAATCCTTCATAGTGTTGAAGGCGGGAACGTAGAGCAAGGGTGCTCGAACTTTGAAACAAATCTCTCGTGTTTGCGATTGCTCTCTCTATCTCTCACTTGTGTTTATAACTTGCGTGCTTAAATTGCTTTCATCTTTATATGCTTGATATATTTGTGCTCTATTGATTATATGCTTGGGGATTATTTGCTCACACTTGTATTCAACCAAGAGAGCCATAGCGGCACCTCAACTCTTATCTAGAGGAATCTTGAGGAGATAGTCCAGAGCCCTTCACGGGGAATCCGGCTACACTCTTGTTGTTATACTTGGTGTGTTTAGCTTAAAATTTTTTATTTTGCATAAATAGTTTTTAATTCCGCATTAATTCACCATTAGATTAGCTAGTCTCCTATTCACCCCCCAGGTGTTTTTAGTTACTGAATTCCATTTCACAAACAAACCCAAATAAGAAAGAAAAAACAAACAAACAAACAAACAAAAAGAAACAAAAATCAAAACCAAGCCAATATTAAGGTTGACCTAGACCTAGATGACTCCTAACTGGGTGATTACTGGGGGAGACTATTGTATGAATCCGACCATAAGCTAATCGGTCAGGTAGGGGCAAAATACGGTGGGAGGTATCTGTGCGTAAGCAACGGGCCTTAATTTCGCCAAACCACGGTATCTTCGAGGCGTAACCTCTTAATCCCCAACCTTAAATACCGATTTCACAACAGTAAGATTCAAAATAAGTTTCACCCTCGATCAATCACTTAATGAGTCCAAGATATCTCTAAGGGCCAACGTCTATCAATTTTTATTAGGGATTGGGTTGTGTGAGTGGGGAGGTGGTTTTTTTGGGCTAAGAAAGGGTGATGAAATCCCCACCTTATCTTGTATTAGGTTTTGCCCTTACATCTAATTCATGCAAGTGTGCAATATAGACAAGAATATAACACAAAGTGAGCAAATCACCGAAGTGTTTGTCCTATGCTATATGCAATGCCATATGTACACCTCACTCCAAATCACAACAACAGAACAAAATACTGTATATTGGAATTGAATTGACACGTGCCTAAATGCAAATGTCTAAAGCATTTTAAAAGCGTTCAAATACCATATTTTATTTCTTTAATTTATTATAGTGTGTAGGCAATCAAAGCAGAAATTTAACGACAGAATATATCAATATATGCAACTTGCAAAGTCCCTGCAAAAGACGAAGTTCAAATACCACAATATTGTCGCGTTTTCGCGGTATTTTCTTTGATTTTCGCGGTAATGTTTTAGAAGCAAGCTTTCTGCTTTCTAGAGCAGGGAGAAGCAAGCAAGAGGAAAGTTTTGCAATGATCAGTTTTGGCAAAAATTAACCTGCACACCAAAACAGAGAAGAAAATGTTAATAAAAACGTAAAATTAAATCCATTCCCATCCCCGGCAACGACGCCAAAATTTGATTGGAGCGAAACCAACACTTTAAAATGTGTGTTTTATGAAATCAGTGTAAAAGAAGGCGTGCTAATGTTCCCTTGATACTTTCGTTATAGCATTGGCTCAACGGGTCGAATCTATAGGGACGGGACACGATAGAAGTATTAATAGTCCGTTCACGTGTTATGTTAACAATTCCTTCTTTGTTAAAGAATGGGAAAAAGAAAAAAAAAGAAAAAAAATCTGAAAATGATAGGTGAAGAAGACGATGAAAGCAATGTGAAAATAAAAGAGAAGTGGTTTAGAAAATAAAATAGAAATGAAGATGAAGCTTGTGGTAAAGAAAATGAAAAAAAATGTGAACAAAGAAGATGGTGACAACAACGACGAAAAGATAAAAGAAGTAAAATCGATTTTTAAAACAACGTGGAAAGAAAGGAGAATACTATGAAAGAAATCTCATAATTTCTAACTACTTATTACTCTACTAACATGCCAACCTCTTAATGGTAGTTGCCTCACATAAATTCTTGGCATCACTAGTCCTTGGCTTCAAGAGACGATACAAAGAATGACAAATAAGATGATTCTTCACATTCAAACTTCCATCAAGAGCAAGCTAATACAAACATTAGATCATCAAAACTATTAGGAGCAAGCATGAAATAAGAGAGAGTTAGCTTGGTTAGCAAGTTAGATGTTAGAATCCATCATCATGAGCCATCAATGGCTCTTGCAAGAGCAAGGCCTTGTAGAGGCTATTAGACTTATATGGATTATCAAGTAAGTGGTTAGCTAGTTAGTGGTTAGTAGTTAGTCACCATGAGAGAAAAATCTAGCTAAACATCATGTAAAAGATGGAGAATATTACAATGGAGAAGAAAGGAGACACCTTTATATAGATTGTCACCATCTATTACATCAATATCTCTATATCTCTCTCTGAATCAACTTAGCCCTAATAAATGATCTATAAAAGAAAAGAAAATATAAAATAAAAGAGAGAAAATCCTAATCTAGAACAAAACAGAGAAAACCTAGCCTATTTTCAATCTCCTTACGTTTCGGCCAAACCCTGCAGTATTTATAGGCAAAAGGAGGTTCTAGAAGACGAGACAAGGCCATGCGTCAAAAATTGACGCGTGGGCCCACCATAGGGCCGCGAAAATGCAGCCATAGCCACATTTTTGCAGCAATACTAGGGACTGGGTCCCTGGTTTTGGCGAGCTGATTCGCGTCGCTTCGAGGACCTTCCAGATATAGTTGGCTTCGGGTATATACGTCTAGATATTCGTCTGACGTGCGTAAGGCTCTAGGTTCAATGTATTTTCTAGATGCTCCCTTACTTGGCCTCCAAGAAATGTGAATTTAATTACCCGAAAATGGGTTTAATTAAGTTCTTATTACCCTTTTGCCCCTAGACTCTTGATTTATCTAGCAACGTAGACCAAAACACAATTAGAAATGATATATTATTCATAAATCAGTTGGGAAATGCGATATAATAATGTTGAACTATAGATTAATCATATGTGTGCTTGTATGATACTAATATTTTCTGCGGGTGCCTATTTGGCCCTCAGGGCGCATAGATCTTATGATCTCTCTTATGTCCACTCCCCGAAGGGGGTGCACTTAGACCCTCTCAGTCTCCCTTTTGCTCTGCCTGGTAAGCGAGCTTAGCGCTTAACATTTTATCACAAAACTCGCCCCAGTGTAGCTACGTTGATATTAGTAGAGTGTTCATACACTGCTACGTCATGTATGTTGGCCCCGCCACGTGTGTGTTAGTGTCTATCAATGCTCACTAGTTTGATCCCAATTTCAGATCCAGTCTTCAGACTTAACCTTCGGGCTCTCTACTAGCTCCACAGGCAGGCGAGCTTAGCGTTCTGTGCTTTATCAGCTAGCTCATCACAAGCGTGACTATGCCTTGTACAATAGTATAGCAGTCATACAATGGCTTCGTCATGGGCGTCTAGTTGCACCGCGAGCATAGCTTCCTCATAAGCAAAGATCTAGTATTCATTGCACTGGCTTTTCCATTGGGGTTTAGCTTCGCCATGAGTGTGGCTTCACCATGAATGTTAGTTGGATGTTCATGCGTCACTATGCTACGAGCGTTAGCCCCACCGTGCAAGTTTGGCCAAGAGTCACACACTAGCTTTACCAGGAGTCTAGCTCCATCGTGTGTCTAGTGTTATATACTGCTAACACAGTCTAGCTATGCTCCAGTCCTGCTTAGCTCCATTTGCTTGCGTATTTGTCTATTCAACACTACCCAACTCTACTTATCTGCTTGTCTATCTAATCTTACTTGTCTATACAATTCAGCCTAACCTTATTGTCTGCTTTCTCACTTGACTGCTTATCTGATCAACTCTGTCTAACCCGGATATTCGGTTGTCTATCCAATCTTGTCCAATTCTACCAGGCCTTATTTGTTTGCTTGCATGTTTACCTACTTGCCTGTCTAGTCCAATCTCACCCCGTCTGCTTACTTGATTAATAGATTAAAATCTTATTATCATGATTATGATTATGAAAAGTTTGAAATATTTAACTATATTGTTCTTTTATATTATGTTACATGATCAGATGATTGCCTGACTTATGATGTTGTGACCTTATATTCAAATTACCTAACAACGATATGTTAATTACCTGACATCTAATATCTGACACCTGATACTTGACATGTTATCACTTGACATTGACATACTATATCATGAATTTGATATATTATCACCTGTCTCATGATTATCACCTTTTATGGGGGACTTAACACTGATGTCATGTACACTCCTAATATCACACTCCAGTATCATGCTCCTCCTATTATTATGTTATACACTTGAGATCATGTACTCTATATTACTCATGATCACCTTGTTATGTTAATCCTAATAAATCGATCGTCATGGACTTAATCTGTAATAAACGGTCAACTTACACCGGGATAGGGCAAATTGATGGAATCAATATGTGTATGTGTTTATAATAGTTAAATGTTATTCAACTGAAATTTTGATTTTACTTTAGGGCCACCAGGAGTTTCAGTGGGGTACTGGCAGCCCTGCTTTTGATTCCATTCCTATTCCAGGGTATACAAATAAGAACCTTATGACTTAGCAGTAAGTTCTGGACTCCAGTACCGGATGCTCTTGAGGCAATTGTCCTGGGTATGTATGAGGTCCAATATACACATGATTCATTGCTCCCCCATCAGTTTTCAAGTAATAGCTTGTCTTATTCATAAGTGGATGTATGTGTGCCGGTGACACATACCTAAATATATGGATTAGATGAATTATATGAGAATTAATAACCCACAATAATAATATTAGGAGTATGTGATATTTGATTTCTCCTTTGTTAAGATACTGCATATCAGACCCGATCTACCAGAGTGCGAGCCCTAGTATGAATTATCAGTGATGTGAGACACTGGTAGGGAGGCAATTGAAATATCAAACATTACAAATAATTATTATTGAATAACATGCAACACATTAATATTCTCCTACTGTATTGTTATTCAACCATATGCTATGACCTAAGTTGACACTCTGCTTTATTATATATTTGATTTCTAAGTTAATACACTTGATTTTCTTTCCTCTGGCTTACCGACTTGTACTTGTGATTGAGTTTTTACCTGCACACAAGAATACAAAATTTTAGAACTTAAGAATCGAATGTGCAAGTACTCAATTCTACCACTATAGCAAGTGGCTATGCGGGTCGTGATCCACAAGAAGGGACCAGCGATGGAAGATTTTTAGCAAGTTCTCTTTTAAGTTCTTTTTTTGTTCTTTAAAAGAAAAGAGAAAAATAAGTTATAGTTACGTTAAGAAGAAAGTGGTAGATTGAGAAGGTGGAGAAAATAGAAAATGGGTTTATACAAAGAATAAAAAAAAGTGATAAAATCGTTGGGAGATTATGGTGATCTAAACTAAAGAATTAAAGGAAAGAAACTAAAAATTACTTACCTCTTCTATGCTCATATACCTTGGATCCATAACTACGACTTACCTAGTCTTTGAAGGCGATCAAGCATAGCGTGTAGGATCTTCCCTATTCTCGATCAACGCTATGAATAAAAGGGCAAGCTAAACTAACAAAAGAATGATTGTTCATCACCAAAGGACATCAAGGGCACTTGTAATGGCGAAGTAATCTCGAGGCTATTGGATTCACTTGGATCGCAACACATCAGAAGAAGGTAAAAGAATATAAGAGTGAAGAAGAAAAAGAAACTTTGATTTGATTCAAATAACAATGAAAGAAAAGACTTACACCGGTGTCACTCTCAGTACAAGCTTGCTCTCATTCCTCTATGAAACTCGTCTCTCCTCTCAGTTACATAAAGAAAAGTAAAAAATTACATGAAAGAAAAAATAAAAACCTATACTAAAAAGAATGAAAAAATGGCCTAAGAATCTATCTCTACTTCATTGCTCCCTGTAGTCTCTGAAAAACCTAGTATTTATAGGCAAAACCAAACGAGAGAGAGCGTACGAAGATAAGGGGAGCAAACGCTCCCCGACCAAAATTAACAAAGCTGAAAAAATGCAGCTTTGGCCACGTTTTCGCGGCCTGGGTGTGGCCAGGTGGCAACACCCAGGGGGTACACGTCTCTGGTTTCTCGATTTCTTTTTATCTTCAGCTGCATTTTCAGTTTAGGTCTAGGATTTTGACAAAACTGCCTTTGATCTTTAGCTTTAACCAATTGATTTGTGAAGATTTATTTTAATCAATTTTCAACTAATTTTATCTTCTCTGATTTGCCTTGATCTACCCTGATTTTCTGATTTTGAATTAATTCTGAATTAAATCAGAATTTGGTTGGGCTTTTGAGTTCGTTTCTCTTCCTCTCCTTTAGCAATGGGCCTGCAGATTATTAAATAAAAATAAGAATTATTAATAGGACTTATTAGATAATAAATATGGTAATGTGATAATATATATGCAATATACGTGCCGATCACACCCCCACACTTATCTTTTGCTCGTCCTAAAGCAGCACAAGAAAACTAAATCAAAGATTATTAGACCACTTTTGCAGGTCACGCGATTACACTAAGCATGTGCAACAAGCCATTAAACCTCTAAGTTTCCCCTAGAGAACGAGTTTTGTCTCGTGAGGGTTTTCAGTAGATTACACCCACAAAATCTATAAAGAAAGAGAAACAAAGTGTTAGTATTTTGAAAACACATATTGAAAGAGAAATATTTGATGTATTATTGTAAGAGTACAAGTAATCTATAAGTTATAGGAAAATCGAATTTTTTATTCTTAAGCTTAGTGTTAATCTAAAAACTTGTTAGCAACCAAGGCATGGAGTCAAACTATATTTCTCATCTAATCTATTACTTTACGCTTGCACCTTTGTGACCGTGAAATTTTGACTCGGGATTCTTTAACTCTAACTCTTATGCCTTATTATTTTTTTGCTCTTTTATTTTTTTATTTTTTTTGGTGATATTATTCCTTAGTTTTATTAGGCTGTCTAATCTGCCCATGTAACGAGCCTTTAATCGGTGACTCCCAAACCAAACGGTCTTAGGGCATCGGGTGAGAAAACACCCCAAGGATTTAAGAACTCGAGCAAACAAGGCCACAAAACTAAGGATTTTATTATATGAACCGCTTTTAGGCGTGAATACTTATGCTTTATTAGGCACAAATACCCAGCTGAATCAGAGGATATATATATATATATATATATATATATATATATATATATATATATATATATATATATATATATATATATATATATATATATATGTATGTATGTATGTATGTATGTATGTATGTATGTATTCTTTTCGTTTTCTTTTTGAGTTTAATCTTTGTTTTTAAACACTAAGTGTGTAAGTGTATAAAACATGCATATATCATCAAGGTAAAAATCTAGACTAAATTACTTTTCTAAATTTTCTTCCTAACCTTAGAAATCAAACAAATAATCTTATTTTGACCAAGTGCAAGAAATCCTAATTATAATTCTCCTATTCCTTAAAATTGACTTAATTTCTTATAAAGAATATGTCAAAATATTGTTTCTATTTCAAAAAAATTTTTAAAAGTAAATAAAATGTTAATATTTTTTTAAATAATAAAAGGAAAACCTAAGTTATGTTAGAACCCTCCCCCACACCTATCTCATGCATTGTCCTTAATGTATGAATTAATGCATAGATGCATGAAAAAAAAGAAAGGGAGGAAAATATTACCTCAAGAAGTATGATTATTCACGCCTAAAGGTGGTAATAAGAAACAAATAATCCCTCTTAGTTTTGTGGCCTTATTTACGCGAGTCCTTAAACCAAGGAATATTTTCTCATCTGGTGCCCTAAGACCATCCGGTCTGGGAGTCATCAGTTAAAGGCTCACTACCGGGTAAATTAGAAAGCCTAAGAAAACTAAGGGAAGAAAAAACGAAGAAGAACAAAAATATATATATATATAAATAAATGGCTTCATGGTTAGAGTTGAAATCCCAGAAATCTTCACTATTACAAAGTGCATATTATCTAGGTTTTATGAAGGATAAAATATTCAATCTTATTTTAAATTCTTACCTTAATTGAAGATAAGATCTTACATATAGACTAAGTTTAAGGGAGAATAATTTTTGGTGGACTTATGATTTTAGATTGCTTATATTTTTGCAAAAATATTTTGTAAACTTGTCTCTCTTTCAAAATGTGTTTTTAAAATACTAACATTTGTCTTCTTTCTTTATGGATTTTGTGGGTGTAATCCGCTGAAAACCCTCAGAGACAACACTCCTCCTCTAGGGGTAACTTAGAGGCTTAACGGCTTGTTGCACACGCTCAGTGCAATCGCATCACCTACGAAAGTGGTATAATAACAATTGTAGTATAAATTTTCTTTTCTTGTTTTGCTCGAGACGAGCAAAAGATAAGTGTGGGGTGTGATTAGTCTACAGTTCTGCATTATTATATCACATTTTCTCAACGATTTATGAATAAAATATCGGTCTAAACCGTGTTTTGGTCTCTCTTGTAGTAATCAAGACAAGAAGGGTAAATGGGTAATAAGAGCTTAGTTAAACCCATTTTCGGGCTATTAAATCCGCATTTCTTGGAGGCCAAACAAGGAATCTTCTAGAAGATACATTGAACCTAGACCCTTGCGCACGTCAGACGAATATACGGATGAAAATACCCGAATCAGAGAATATCTAGAAGGTCCCCGAAGCGCCGCGCATCCCCGCACCAAACCTAGAGGCCTAGGTCCCTGGTATTGCCGCGAAAACACAGTAATAGTCGCGTTTCCATGGCAAGGTGGTGCGGCCACGCGTCGATCTTTGACGTGTGGCCACGTCTTGTCATCTGGAACCTCCTTTTGCCTATAATAAGACAGGGTTTGGCCGAAACGCAAGTAGTTTTGAATTTTGGCTAGGTTTTCTATCTTTTAATATAGTGTAGTGTAGGTGTTCTTCTTCTTTTCTTTTGTATTTGCATTTTTTTATATCTTGTAGTAGGGCAGAGAGAGAAAGAGAGAGATTGATGTAATAGATGGTGACAATCTATGTAAAGGTATCTCCTTTCTTCTCTATTGTAATCTTCTCCATTTTCTACATGATGCTTAGCTTACTTTTCTTCTCATGATAATTTAAATACTAACCACTAACCATCTAACCACTTACTTGATAATCCATATGAATCTAGTAGCCTCTACACGGCCTTGCTCTTGCAAGAGCCATTGATGGCTCATGGTGATGGATTTTAGCATTCTAACATTTCTAACACCTAACCCACTAACTTGCTAACTTGCAATGTCTTCTTTATTTCATTCTCCCTTCTAACCGGTTTTGATGATCTAATGTAGCTTGCAACTTGTTATGTGGTATGGATATGTTGTTTGAATGTAGAAGAACAATTTTATGAGCTATGCTCTGTAACGTCTTTTGAAGCTAAGGATTAGTGATGGCCAAGGATCCATGTGAGACAACTATCACTAAGAGGTTAACATGGTTAGTGGATCAATTAGTAGTTAGTAGCCATGAGTTTTATTTTACTTTGTTTTAAAAGCCAATTCAAAATATTTTACCACAAGGTCATCTTCTTTTCTATTTTGTTTTCAAAACCTCTTCTTATATTATTTTCACATCGCCGTTTTCATCATCTCCTCTACCTATCACTTCTGAATTTCTTTCTTTTACTTTCTTTCTCATTCTTTTAACAAAGAAAACTTGTTAACAACCGACGTGAATAAGAATTGTTAATGCTTCTATCGCCTCCCGTCCCTGTGGATTCGACCCGTTGAGTAAATGCTATAACAGAAGTATCAAGGGAACATTAGCACATGCAAGCTTTTATACTGATTTTATAAATACACGTTTTCTAGTGCTCGTTTCGCTCCGATCAAATAGCTATTTGATTATCGGTAGATATAAAATTTAAAGAGATATCACCCTTAATAGCATGATCACATAGAAAATGATAGCTGATATCAATATATTTTATACGTGAATGTTGAATTGAATTTTTAGACAAGTTGATAGCACTTGTATTATCACACAAGATATGTGAGGTTGTGCTTGTAATACCATAGTCAATTAGATTTTGGTTCATTCAAAAAATTTGTGCACATGCAACATTAACAGCAATAGATTCTGCTTTAGTTGTTGATAATGACATAGAGTATTGCTTTTTGTAGAACCACGATACTAGTAAATGTCCCAAAAAGTTACAAGTACCTCAAGTACTTTTCCTATCAGATTTGCATCCGGCAAAATCAACATCATTATATGATATTAAATCAAATGTGCTTGATTTTGGGTAAAACAAACCATAATTAACAGTGTTATTAAGATATTTAAGAGTTATTTTCACTGCTTTAAAATTTGACACTTTAGGATTAGATTGAAATCTAGTATATAAACAAACATTGAACATATATCATGTCTACTACTAGCAATATATAAAAGTGAGCCAATCCTACCTTGATATACTTTTTGATCGACACTCTTACCATTCTCATCTTTGTCTAAAAATATAATAGTACCCATTAGAGTTTTTTTTCTTCCAGAATTTTTCATACCGGATCTCTTAAGAAGTTACTTGACATAATTACTTTGATTGATGAATATTTCATCTTTTATTTGCTTGATTTACAGACTGAGAAAGTAAATTAGTTCATCCATGTAACTCATCTCAAATTCACTCTGCATACTCTTAAAAAATTCTTAACAAAGATTGTCATTAGTAGAACCAAATAAAATATCATCAACATACATTTGGATAATCAAAATATCTTTATCTACATGTCTAATAAAGAGAGTTGTATCAGATTTGCTAATTTTAAAACCTAAATTTAAAGAAAAATTTTGAGTTTATCATATCAAGCACAAGGTGCTTGTTTAAGACCATATAAAGCTTTCTTAACTTTGAAAACATGATTAAAAAACTTTTCATGTTCAACACCAAGAGATTATTCAACATAAACAGTTTTTTTAATAAATTCATTTAAAAAAGCACTTTTTACATCAATTTGGTAAAGTTTGAAATTCATAAAACATGCATATGCAAGTAAAATACGAATAGATTCATGTCTAATTTCAGGTGCATATGTTTTATCAGAATCAATACATTCATTTTAATTGTAAACTTGTGCAAATAACCTTTCTTTGTTTTTCATGACTTGTCTGGATTCGCTAAGTTTGTTCTTACCATTTTGTGCTGATAACCAGATGATCATGTGGTCGCGGTACAAGATCCCAACTTCATTCCTAACAAATTGGTTCAACTCTTCTTACATAGCAATGATCCAAAATTATCAACACATATTTCTTTAACATTCTTTGATTCAATGAGAGATGTGAAGGCAATATGTGCAAATAGTTCAACTTGGATCGAGTCTGAACACATTAAGAGATATCTTCAATAACTAAATCATGAGGATAATTTCTTACCTCAACAAATACTTTGGATAACTCAGTTGAAATTTCATCTTTGTTAGAAATGTTAGTATCACATGAGATATAATAATATTATCAAAAAAGAAGTATCTATTTTATCATCATCATGTGAAGAAATATCAGTAAAAGATTTAGAAATAGATTCATCAAACCTAACATGCAAAGATTCTTTAATAGTAGATGTTTTCTTATTAAAGATTCTATATGCTTTACTATGAGTAGATAACTAGTAAAAATATCTTCATTAGATCTAGCATCAAATTCATCCAAAACATCTCTAGTATTTAAAAGAAAATATTTACATCCAAAAATCTTAAAATAAGAAACTTTTAGAGTTCTATCGAAGAAAATTTCATAACATGTTTTGCTCAAAATAGGTCAAATAAGAATACAATTCAAGATATAGCATGCAGTAGCAACTGATTCAGCCAAAAAATACTTTGACAAGTTACTGTGTTCAAGCATGGTTCTAGCACATTCTTATAATGCCCTATTTTTCTCAAAACACCGTTTTGATGATATGCTCTAGGAAAAGTAAAGTTATGTGTAATACCAAACTTATCGTAAAAATTTGCAAAAAATTCGTTCTCAAATTCTCCTCCATGATCACTTTTGATTGTGACTATGGTTAGAGACTTTTGATTTTGAATTCTTTTGCAAAAACTTGAAAATTTATTAAAAGTGTCATTTTTATTTTTCAAAAAAATGACCCAAGTAAATTGTGAGTAATAATCAACAATAACAAAATTATATCTACTTTTATTTAAATAGGAGACACGAGTAGGGCCAAATAAATTCAAATACAATAATTCTAAAGGTCTATGAGTAGAAACTAAATTCTTAGATTTAAAAGATGATTTAACTTATTTTCCTAATTGACAAGAATAAAAATATAATTCTTTTTAAAAGAAAGTTTTGGAAGACCTTTAACTAAATCAAAACTTAAAATTTTTGAAATAGCTTTCATATTTAAATGACCAAATCTTTTATGCCAAAGAGAAGAATCATTGTTAGGCGCAATTAAACACAAACCATCATTTGAAGATAAGCAAGTCATTGATAACTCATAAATATTACTATTATGAGTACCTTTAAATAAAACATCTATCATGTTAACCATTTTATATCCCTTATCATATAATTGACTGATAGTTAAAAGGTTATGTTTTAAACCACTTACCAAAATTTTTTTTTCAATAAGGCATTTTGATATATTACCAACTATGCCGATACCAATAACTTTTCCTTTATTATTGTCTTCAAATGTTACTGTTTCTTTTTCTTGTTTTGAATGAAAGAAAGCAGTTGAATGTGGCCGGTCATATGTTTGGAACAACTTCTTTCAAGTATCCATTTCTCTTTACGAGATACCTATAAGATAAAATATTTTGTATGGTACCCATTATGATAGCGTCTGAAAAAAATTAGCTTTTGGGAACCCAAATCTAATTGGAATTTTGTTTTCATTTATTAGTATAAACATAATAGCTAGAATTGCAAAGATGATTCATATATGATGCAAGATTGGCATTTTTATTAAAAGAATTTAAAGTCTTAGAAATCTAGATATATTTATACTTTGTTCTATTTAAAGAAAAATTGAAATTCTTCTTAACAAAAGTATTATAAGGAATACAATTATTATTTTATAACATATGAAGTCTTTTTGAATTTATCTTTAAAAAATTCAAGACCAGATGAGTATTTGGAATATTTTGAGAAGATAATAATTATTTAAATTTTTCTTTCCTTTCTTGAATTTTATAACATTATTCAAAAATTTCTACAAACTTATTCTTAAAACATGAAATATCTTTGTCTAAAATAAAATTCGAGAACTCAAAGAAGTTGTTTCATTTTTAAACAAAATATTTTCTTGTAACAAAATTTCAATTTCCCTTTCAAATCTTTGTTTTTATAATTTTCTTCCATTAAAATCTTATTTTCCCTTTTTAAATCTTTGTATTCAACATTAATCTTTTTAAATTCAAGAAATAATTCATTAAAAGCATCAAGCAATTCATTATTATCTACAAATTTCATTAACTTATTCTCTTGAGCCATAAAGTATAAATTTGCTGATTTTCTGATCTCTTCTTCATCAGAGGAAGGCGTATCAATATCATCCCATGTTTCTTGAAAGGCTTTCTTCTTTTTGAACTGAAACTTTTGAAGTTGCCTTTGGGTTTGAGCAATGGGCAGTCCTTCTTCATATGCCAGATTTATTGCATTAAAAGTATAGAGTATTATCACTAATATCCTTATTCTTTTTAAACTCACTTTGTTTCAAAAACTTTCTAAATTTTCTTGAAATCATGGTAATTTTCTTTCCTTCATCATCTAGATCTTCTGTGTCCAAAGATGTATGTAAGGCAAGGACTTTCTTCCTTGATTGATGTTATTCATCCTTCTTTCTGTCTTTAATTTGGACTTCATATGCCATCAAGTTTCCAACAAGATTTTTCAATATTAGTGTTGATAGATCGTTGGCTTCTTCTATGGCAGTGGTTTTTCCCAATCAGACATGAGTGTAGGAAAGACTTTTCTAACTTTCTCCACTTGTGCGTACTTCTTTCCATGGGCTACTAAAGGATGTGTAACGTTGGTGAAATTTGTAATCATTTTCGCAATGGTTTCATTCTCTTTCATCTTGAATAGTTTGAACCGTGGACAAGAATAAAAGTTTTAGATTCTTTTACTTTGTTTGTGCCTTCATGTGTTACCTGTAGTATTTATCATATTTGATGTGTTGATGTGGTCGTTGACATACGATTGAATTCTTTTTTATTCAAGACACAGAAGAGTGTGTTCATCGCTTTTGCGTCAAGGTTGACTGTTTCTTTTGTTTCTCAAACTATTAGTCATAGTTTGTACCTGGCTTCTCATATGCCGCTTCAACGATGTTTCAAAGATCGTAGTTGATTGATTGTGGGTAGATCTTCATTCTACATTTTCAATAGTTGTAGTTTGATCCATCGAACAGTGGAGGTTTTCGTATATAATGTCCTTCCTTGAATTGGATGAAGAAAAATCTGTTTCCATTTTTATTCCTTACTCTGATATCAAATGTAAGATCTAAAACTAGGCAAGACAAACACTAGAAAGGGGTGAATGGAGTTTAAAAAATTTTACATAAGAAATGTTGATAACTTGCAAGAAAGTAAATATGCACGAAGAAAACTCAGAAATGCAAATGCAAATATAAGAGATTTTATCCTGGTTTGGTCTTCTTGACCTACATCCAGTCCCCAAGTAACTCGCTTGAAATTTTTCTTAACCTAATTTTGAAACCCATAAAATCAAAATTGTACAGCTCTTGACAAACTCCTTCAAAAATTTGTGCATCTTTTCTCTACATTGAGAAAATCTTCTTTGAAATCGATACAATTTGTCCTAAATCTTGACTTTTGTGTGGAAGTGAATTTACAAATATCTTATAGTGAAACTCTCAGAATTCCTTCACTAGGAATTGAATTGGGTGAAGAAAAAATCAAGGAGAGAGGTTTCAGAAGAACAGAATTTTCAGACAGAATTTATGTATATGAAAGTTGTGTAAAAATCAAAAGCAATTCACTCTTTTATATAGTTAGAGAATACAGGCAGTTGGGGTGGTTATTTCATTTGAATTTGAATCCAAAAAGTGTGAGAAAATACCAGTAAATCAAAAACCTACACAACTGTTCAGCAGTGAAAATAACTGTATAGTCGACTAGAAGCATGACTTAATCGACTAGGTAAGCATAATTTGCCTAGAGTAGTCGACTAATGAAATGAGGTAGTCAACTAGATTGTAAAAGAAACTGAAATTATGTCTCTGTTGAATTGGTATTAGTCGACTAGGATAACTATATTAGTTGACTAGGTTTGATACACATCAGCATGTTTGTTCTCTGTTGGACTCTATAAGTCAATTAGGATATGGGTTAGTCGACTAGGATATGTATGAATTGTGCGAGTGGAACTATCAATCTAAAGTTAGTTGACTAGGTATAAGTAGTAGTCGACTAGTGGAATTGAAAACTTGTGTGTTCAAGGCTATTAACACATTTCTAAAAATATAAAAAACTTAGAAAAAAGTATAAAAGCCTTATATGTTCTTGTACTTCTAGAACTCCAAGATTTATCCATGTACTCAATAAAATTGGTACAATTGTTCTGGAAGACTAATGTGAGTACGTAAACTATATATTCACAATACATACAAGTTTGTTATCATCAAAATCTTATAGAATTAAAACATGTGATGAATATATAGAGGCAAGATCCAACACAAGGTTGATGGCCCAGAAGGCAATTGAACACAGTAAAGATTTAAGTGATTGTATGCCCTGAATCAAAGAGGTTAGTGTTTGCTCGGATATTCTGCATATCATAATCTGGTCTCACGATTCCATTCCATATAAGAGGCTCGAGTAGCTCGATCATCGCCTTTAGTTATTTAACAACTCTAGTCTAATATAAGAGACCTAAATTGGTTAGAACATTGCTACAAAGTGTTCAACCCTTTTGGTCCACTAAAAATCCCCCCCCCAATAGAAACAACATAATGAGACTTAAGTCAGTGTGATCCTATTTAAATAGGAAACCACATCCCTTAAGCCAAAAGGAGCAAAAATCATAAATCACAAATGTGGAAAAAAAGAAAGCAGTTGATCATATAAAACACTAAATCAAGCATATAATGATCATGATGAATTGTAAAACTATTTAAAACAAATAAAATAGGCAAAGAAAACACAATTCGTGGGGTTGAACCAGAAGAGGATTGCCAGAGCGATTTGCCCAACTGACCGTGCATGCTTTGTCTTGTAGTTTCATCAACCAACATCCTACGAGTTGAGAATGCATCATTAGATCATTTTTAGCTAGGAGTAGGAATACAACTTGATCAAAGAACTCCATAACGGCTTCCTCCTTTGGTTCATATGGTGGATAAAAACTGGCTTACTGTGGATCGAACTCACCACAAGTGATTTTAGGAGCTCCCGAATGGTACTTGTCAGAGAACACACAGGAAAATATACCTTTCAGGTTAAGAGAATTGGTGTAGTGCTGTCCTAAGACCCTAGATGTGAGAATAAGTAGTGGAGTGGTAAAAAGGACTGGTAGAGGAAAACTGGTGATTTAGTGGATGGAGGTAGGACCGCACAGAGGGTAACTACAAGTGTATTGTTATGATGTGCATGTGTGCTTTTAGGGTCAGGGAAGTGATCCCCTTCTCCTCAGAAGAGAAGGATCATATACCTGAAATGAATGTTAGCATAGAGATGAAATTGATTGACTGCTGTAACTGCATGATCTACATGTGCTGAATTTATTGTAACAGCAATGATTATTAACACTGGTTGGTAGGATTAGATGCTGAGGAATCTGCCACTATCCATAACTGCTCGCATTGTAGGGGCATTACACATTATGAACATGGGGAGAAGGCATTGTATAAGTATTGACAGAGATCGAGAATGATGTGTTGCTAGAGCTTCAAGTTCGGAGTTGAGACCTTTCGATCAGGGAATACCTCAGAGTGGTAAAAACCTCGGGAAGGTAAAAGTCTCAAAAAGGTGGATTGTGACTTTGAGATTGAAGGATCTTCACGATAGAGGATGATTTTAGGAGAGTTGGATGTGAGGGAGGCTCTTGGTAGCTAGGACACGTGTCACCATCTTGATTGGGGGGTTCAAATTTTGGCCACTACAGATGGCTCCCACTTCCCCACTTGTCACAGCCTGCAAAAAGAAAGTCGGGAAAAAGAGATATTTGGATGGATTGTGAATGCTCTAAAATTCATCATGATGCTTATGCGGCGAGTCTCTTCAGATAACTGTAGATCTTCTAAAATTAATTGTTAGTTTCATAGCTAGCTGAAAGTTATCATATCGAGCAGTTGTACCTCTTAAAAGTCTAAGTCGTGCTTTTCTTCTAATCCTGGCATCATTCTGACTGTGATTGTAGCATTTTATGGTTTGATGGTGAGTATTCTACCTTTACTGTTGACCAAAAATCTCTAGATCATAGGTAGATTCTTTAGGGACTGAAAATTTGAATTGGAGGCGGTTGGGCTTTCGTCCGTCTATAAATAGAGAGAATTTTGTGGGAGAAAATCATCTTCTTTCTTCTTCAAAAAACCTTGCTTCAAAACTATAATTTTTTCCTTATTGCGCCCCCATGTCATCTTCTCTTCTTTTCATCAAATGGAGGAAGGAGAGAGAGGGGGAGGAAGATGAGGAAATAGTGATCAGGTTCTCTCTTCTAGGGAGTTTGAAATGTCCAGGACATTGGTCGTCATGAAGGGATTGTTATGGTGCACTAATCATCGTGACGAGGTGCCACCCTGTGGCCTCTGGATGAAGATCCGGATCAGCAGAGGGTTAGCTCTCTAGCCAAACTTTTTTGGCAACTATTGTTAAAAATTTTCCATCAAGATATTATGTCCTCATCTTACTATTCTGTATTCTCTGTTTCTTGTATCTTCTATACTGAGATATACTTCTCATAATTAGAAAACTACTTTTAATCCTCCTTGATGCTTGATTCTTCATCCTTATATGCTTCAGCCTCTTCGAAAAATTCTTATGGTTGCCCTAAAATGATTTCCTCCTTTTACTCTTTGTGATCTACCTTGGAATAACTTTGCAAGGAGCATGAAAACTCCATAAAACTTTAAAAAGTTCTAATTAAATTTTTCTAAGTTCTATTTAAGCTTTTCATAACACTTATACAAAGGTTTGCAGTGAATATACCAACAAAATTCAAAGAAAAGAATTTAAAGAGGGTGGAGAAAATAAAGATAAAAAAAGGATAACTGAAAATAAAGAGATAAATAAGAGTAAAAAAAGAAAAATATTTTTGGTCAATAAACATCACTAGTAAATAAGTTCAATAGTATGCATAAGCAATCATCTTCAAGTTCAATCTCCTATTAAGAAATCCAACCATCTCATCCTAAAGATTCAAATCCTAATATATCCTATCACCTTTCTTAAGTTTTTTGATCCTATGTTGTTGTCCCAACGGTTATAATCACCGGTTTTGTATTTTGAGGATAACAAAGTATATGAAATTATTTGGTACTAATCAAATTCAAGAATGTATTTCAGGGTTCAAAAAAAAAAAATCTAACAGGATTCAAGAAGATCTAATAGGTTTCTTCCTTAAAGGAAGCTGTTGATGGCTCAAAGGTACTCAAGAACGAGATCATAGCTCAAAGAACTCAGCGTTGCTCAAATGTCACTATCAGAGAAGCCCACTTAAAGATTCTTGTAGTCGATTAGAACCTTGTAAGAAACTAGTTTGTTAAAGAGTAGAATATAGATTTGAGACTCAAAGATACACACACAAAGTGCACGTTTTCAAAAGTATGGTTTTGACATGTTTGGTTTTGATACTTGTTTGATATTTTCTTAGAAATTTCTATCTCAGTTTAGAACTTGTATCTCATGGCTATACATGTCTTCTCTCTTCCAAAATTCAAATAAAAATTATTTGAAAATCTTCTTTTTCTTCAAAAGTTACTTTGACCCAGTTTTTGGCCTAGGTCGGTCGACCGTGCCTATTACAGTCCAGAACGGTTGACCGCACGGTCGACTAAACCTCTGGCAATTTGGGTGTGCATGTTGTGCACATTCTCGGTCGACCGATATCTTATTGCGATAGACCAGGTGATCGACCAACTGTAACTAGTTTGGTCTCAGTTAAACACGATCGACCGACTGGTTGACTGAGAGACAGAGGTCAATTTTTTTTGAATGGCTGGTCGACCGACGACTGCCAGATTGGCAGAACGGCCAGTTCTTTTAACTCTGTTTTTTAACATGTTTCTTTTAAAACATGAAAAATTGAATTTCTAGGGTCAATTTCTTCCTTTTTAGACCTAGTAAAACTATTCTAAAAGTGTTTTTCTAAAACCTATATAAAGGGTCATTGGGATTGAATATTTCATAACAATAAATTCTATTGAAAATCTAGTTTTTGCTTTCAAAGAGAAAAAGTTTCAAGTTTTCTTTTATACTCTTATTTTCAAAGTTTTAATAGAGTTTTCTACTCTTAAAATCTCTCTTTTCAAATTTTCGCTCTTACTTACATCCTTGAGCTTCAAGTTTACATTTTACTCTATAGGATTTTTGTAAGAGAGTTGTAAAGAGAGTGTTTGTGATCTCTTGATCACCCAGAGCTTATTATCTCAATTGAATTTGTGCTGCCTCTGATATAGGATTGAGTTGGGAATAAGGTACTTCGAGTGGTTGTAATTCCTTGTTGTAAGGTCCCTTTGTGAAGGATCCAATAGTGGATAGTGAAATCCTTCATGATGGTGAAGGCGGGGATGTAGAGCGGTGGCTCGAACCTTGGAACTAATTTTTTTATTTGTGATTAATTTATAGCCTCATTTACTTATTTATCATTCATTTATTCTTATCGATCAATACTCATCTCAACAAGGTAGCAATTGAGCACCTCAACTCTTATCTAGAGGAATCACGAGGAGAATTTCAGGGCTCTTCACGGGTATCCATCTTCAAGTCTTGTTTTAAGTGATTAGTTATATTATTTCATATTAGATTATCTAGAATTTTCATTTAATTATCTATTCACCTATTCACCCCTCTAGGTGTAAATTCATATGCATCTTTCTGAAATGTGAAAACTCTCAACTTGGGACTTTGATTCAAATTTGGTGCTTAAATATTTTTGCAATATAAAAGTTTGATGAATTACCACTTTGTAGTCCTTTAAGCACTTCTTTTTTTTTCTTATTTTTTTAATACATATAACTCATTTAGTTCTATTTCATGTAAATATCAAGGCTCCTTAAGGCCAAGATACCTAACTAATTGATCATTAGACTTGTTAATACATATAACTTTTTTTAGTTTACCGAATTAATTTTCACGTAAATACCAAGGCTTCTTAATCCAAAGTATCTAGATAATCAATAATTTAGGTTCGATATATTTTTATTTTTTTATTTTTTTATTTTTTTAAGTATTCAATAATCCTCATCATCTCAAGCTTAAACCAATGTACAAGTGTAGATAGGATGCTGATCAGTCACATATATTGCATATACATTGTCACATTACCATACTTTTATCTAATAAATCCTATTAATAAGTCTTCTTCTTCTTTGTTAAATGTAAGCTCAATTGCTAAAAGAAAGGAAAGAGAAACAAGTCCAAAAGCCCATCAAATTCTAATTTAATTCAGAATAAATTCGAAATCAAGGAATCAGGGCAAACCTTGGCATATCAGAGAGGTTGAAAATCGGTTGAAATGAATCCTCCCAAATCAAGCGGTTAAAGCCAATAATCAAAGGCTGTTTTGTCAAATCCTGGAGCTGAAACGAGAAAAACCAACAGAAGATATGAGCGAATCAACAAACCGGGGAGTCCCACCATTTGGGTGTAGCCACTTGGCCACACCAGGGCCACAGAAACGCGGCCCAAGCCACGTTTTTGCAGCTTGGTTATGGTTGTTGGGAAGCGTTTGCTCTCCCAATCTTCCTATGACACCTGCCCTCTGGTTTTTCCGCATAAATATCATTTCGAACAGAAAAGAATGGAGCGAAGACTAGGTTTAGAATTTTTATTTATTCTTTAAGGATTTAGGCTCTTTGTTAGTTAGTGTAAAAGTTGTATCTTTATTTTGCAATTTGTAGTTCAGTACAAACACCAGTGAGAGAGAGGAATTGAGTGATTGTATTCTGAAGATTGAAGTGACGTCAATACAAGGATCAAGCTACCTTTTCTTCCACTCTATTTTACGGTATGTCTTGCATTATTTACTTGCATTGTTCTTTGTCTCCCATGAGTAGCTAAATCAGTTTTCTAGGCTCACTATTACTCTTCTCTCTGATTCCTCTTCTTTTTGAATGGTTTTCATGAAAAAGACCCAATGAATCATTTGAATGCCTAAACTAAAACCTTTCTTCTTTGAAAGTGTTCTTGATGGCACATGAGGATGGATTTAGATTTTTAAACTTCTACTTCTTTTAAAAATGTCTCTTGAACTTATTTTTATCTCATACTTGAACTTCTTGATGATTTAACATTCAATTCAAGACGATTTCTTAAAGAAAAGAATTAACTTTTCCAAACATCTTATGTGCTTTACTTAAAGCTTTCTAAAATCAATATTAAGTTTTTAGCCTATGATCAAGTTGAGGCACTAATAATTTCAATAGAAGAACATATCATTAAGTAGTAAGATGTGAGCCTAGATTTTCTTCGTTATAAAAAAACAACAAATCACTTTTCAAGCTTTATACAAAATTCACCTTTTCCAAAGCCTTCTCTAAATTTTAAGTTTTTCTTTAAGTCACTTCCCTTCTGTCCATTCTCTTTTCAATTAAAAAATTAGCACCATTCTTAGCTTTCTAAACAAACACCAAAAAGCTTTCATCGCATTCCTCCTCGTGGACACGACCCGTTAGCCCAAAGCTACATGGTAATCTCTTAACTCTTTGATTCGACAATCAATTTTTAGGGCCGTTGCCGGGGACGGTGTATTTATTTATTTTTAATAAGTTTGGTGTGTTATTTCAGGGACTTCAAGATTCAGATCTAGCATTCAAACTTTGCATGAGAAGACTTGATATTCTGTGTCCCTACTCACGAAAGTAGGAAACAGAATTCTAAGAAATCGCTAGTGCAAAAGTTGCAATTTTTGTGGGACTACTAAAACTTTTTTTTGCAGGACATATTGCTTGCAACAATTAAGTTTTTGGGTGTTATATTCTTGCTATATCTGCTATTCACAATCCCTATTTTAATCCAACAGTAATTTGAGTGATTGTTAATTGCTTAAAAAAAACGTTTAGACTTGCATTCTAGGCATTTGTCTAATTACGTTTATTTTACAATTACTGTTGAAGAGAGCTGGAGACAAGGTACGTATGCATAGCATATAGTTTAGGAAACATTCTTGGGCGATATTTTGCTTTTGAATGTTACTTTTCTGTATCTTGCACAATTTGCACAATAAATTCTAAGGGCAAAACCTAATTCAAGATAAAGTGGGGAAGTCATTACCCTTCCTTAGCCCACAAATCATCTCCAAGTACGCACACAACCTAAGCCTAAGTAAAATCTGATAGACATTGGCCTTAGGGACATTTCGAACTCACTAAGAGATTATCTTAAGGGGGAAGGTGTTAGAATTGACTCCTGACAAATCAGTGTCTAGGAAGGGGATTAAGGGCCGAAAGCCCGAAGGTTGGTGGTTACTTAATTAAGGAACGTCTTTGACGGATAACCTCCCACCAATCTTGCCCTAACCTGGCTGATTAGCTTGTGGTCAAAGTCTATATTGTACCTCCTGTGGACAATCAACCAGTTAGGAGTTGTTAAGATCGAGGTTACCTTAGACTAGGCTTGGTTGATTACTCTTGTTGACTGTTGGTAAACTTGTTTGTGATTGTGATTGTGTTTGTGTATGCAAGTGTGGTCAAGGGACCCTAACTCATTTAGGTTGACTAGAAACACATCACCACCCAAGTTTGAACCAAGACCAGATCCAGTTATGGCTCAACTAACATCATTGCAGGATAGGTTCTATCCTATTAGAACCTCACTTCCATCTTGCATTCTACTTCCATCGGTTGGTGAATACAATTTTGAGCTCAAGCCACAATTCATCAACACACTCTCCAAGTTCATGGCTTAGAGTCCGAAGATGCTTATTTCTTCATATGAGAATTTGAGGAAGTATGTCTAATGATGAAAATCCCATACCTTGTAGACGATGCTATTAGGTTGAGATTTGTCCCTTCGCTCTTAAGGACATAGCAAAGAAATGGCTTTACAGCTGTGCGGCCGGCTCATCACATCTTGGGATGGCTTCATTAAGGTCTTCTTGAAGAAATCGCTCTCATTAGGAAAAAACATCATGCAATTCAAGTAAGAACCTAGTGAACCATTTTGGAGGTACTTTGAACGATTTAAAGACCTCCTTGTCTAATGTCCTCATCATGGAATAGAGAAATGGCGACAATGCCAAATTCTTTATGACGGTTTAGACTATTCTACCAAAATCCTCTTAGAAAGTATGTGCCAAGGGGGATTCTTGCAGAAGGATGGGATTTATATGAAAACCTAGCTGAAAAGACCATCTAATGGGAACCTACTAGTGAAACCTCTAGGAATCCAAACTCCATCTCTTCAAAAGGATGTCTCCATTCTATCGAATCATCTAAGCTAATGAGGCTAAGTTAGCAAACCTAACAATAAGACTGGAAGCTCTAGAAACCAAGGAACCAAGTCCAGTCAATCAAGTCAGCCCAAATCAATTTCCAACTCCGGGCTGTACTTACTGTCAAACCATGAATCATGTGTTCGAGGAGTGCCCTGTGTTTCAGGCTCAGTAATAATACCATGAACCGATGAATGTGGCCTTTTCAAGGTCGAATAATAATTCTTACGCACCAACGTACAATCCTGGCCGGAGAAATCACCTTAATTTATCATGGAGCCAAAATAACAATGACCATTCACGGTCAAATCATGCAAGCCACTTCCATCATGCTAATAATTCTTCCAATCATCAACCCAACTTTTCCAATTTCCATAATAATTCTCCCAATCATCCACCTAACTTTTCAAACTATCAACAAAACTTTCCCAACCAAGCTCCACAATCCTCCTTCCAGAATCCTCAACTAGAAAGGAGAATGACTGACTTTAAGAGAAACATGGAAAGATACATGAAAAACCAAGATTCTCTCATGCAAACTATACAGAGGTTAGAAGTTCAAATGAGCTAACTAGCCACTCCACAGAATGAGAGACAGAAGGGTACCCTGCCTAGTCAGCTAATAACCAATCCTAGGAATTCTCAACAAGCTCATTTGGCTGAGGATCAATCATTAAATCAATATAATGTTGTTTATATATTGAGGTCAGGAAAGAGAGTTGATAATCAAGTGTCAACGCCAACCAATCCCATTCAGCACAACCACAATCAAGCATCCACCTCATCTGATCTAAATCCTTTCAAATCTGACGAACCTGAAAAAGATAAGTCAATTAGTCAGGTGCACCAGCCTATAGTACTATTTCCTAATAGGCTGAAAACAACAAGCAAAATCCACACATAGACAAGATAATTGAGATATTTAATCAAGTGAAGATAAATGTGCCACTTCTTGATGCCATCCAACAAGTCCCTTCCTATGCTAAGTTTCTTAAGGACATGTGCACCAAGAAGAGAAGGACTAATTTACCAAAAAAGGTCTTCTTAGCGACTAACATTAGTGAGCTATTATCGGGTCCGATCCCTGTAAAGCATAAGGATCCAGGTAGTCCCACCATTGCCTGCACAATAGGACAAGCTGAGATTAGTTGTGCACTTCTTGACTTAGGGGCAAGTATCAACTTGCTTCCATTCTCAGTTTATCAACAACTCGGGTTGGGCGATCTTCATCCAACTCGAGTCACCATCCAACTGGCTGACCGTTCAGTAAAAGTTCCAAAAGGGGCGATTAATGATGTCATTATCTGGGTTGGGGAGTTTATTTACCTTATTGATTTCATAGTTCTAGAGACACAACCTGTGTCCAACTCCAATCATAGGGCTTAAACTCCTATTATCCTAAGGCAATCATTCCTTGCTACTGCCAATGCCATCATCAATTGTAGGAATGGGTCCATGAGGTTAACCTTTGGTGACATGACTAGAGAAGTCAATGTCTTCAATATAGGAAAACAACCCCGCGATGTTGAGGACCAAACATTTAAAATCAACCTAATTGAGAACTTAACAAGTGAACATAGGGAAGAATTGGAACTAGAAACAGAGTGTGACTTCGGGTTAGAGTCTGACGACTTTAATCTTGATCAGGTTATAGATTCTAATGTGAATTAGGCCTCGAATCCTATTTCACAATAATGGAGCCAACAATTTGACTAGTCCTTCCAGTGAGCCTTCCTCTTCCTTAGAATTGAAAGCCTTACCTGCGCATCTCAAGAACGTCTATCTAGGTGAACAAGAGATCTTTCCTGTCATCATTGCCTCCCATTTAAATGATGGGGAAGAAGATCTTAAAGCAATTCTAAGAAAACATAGGGAAGCCATTGGTTGGACTATGACTGATATAAAGGGATTAAGTCCAACCATCGTTCAACATCGCATTCATCTTAATGAAGATGCCACACCTAAAAGAGACCCGCAGCGTAGGTTAAACCCTATAATGGCTGTTCATGCTGAAATTGTAACACTCTTAGACAATGGGATAATGTATCCCATTTCTGATAGCCAATGGGTCAGTCCTGTCTACGCGGTTCCAAAGAAATCCAGTTTCACCGTAGTAGAAAACGAGAACAAAGAGTTGGTCCAAACTCGACTTCCCACGAAGACCCGAGTTTGCATTGACTATAGGAAGCTTAATGCTGCAACTCGTAAGGACCATTTTCCACTTCCCTTCATTGATCAAATGCTTGAACGTTTGGCGGGTCACGAGTATTACTGTTTCTTGGACGATTACTCGGGTATAATCAGATTCCTATTGCTCCTAAGGACCAAAAAAAGACTACGTTCATATGTCTATTTGGGACATTTGCTTATCGTCGAATGCCTTTCGGCTTATGCAATGCCCCAACAACGTTTCAATGTTGTATGTTGAGTCTCTTTTCTGATATGGTAGAATGATTCTTAGAGATCTTTATAGATGATTTCTCCATCTACAGAGATTCATTCACTCAATGTCTCCATTTAGAACTTGTCCTCCAACGTTTTGCTGAGAAAAATCTGACACTGAATTGGGAGAAATGCCACTTCATGGTAAAACATGAAATTGTCTTGGGTCATGAAATCTCCAAGAAAGGAATTGAAGTGGATAGAGCTAAAATTGAGGTGATTGTAAAGCTTCCTATGCCCAAATGCGTGAAGGATATTAGATCTTTCTTAGGACACGCCAGTTTTTACCGAAGATTTATCAAGGATTTTAGCAAGATTGCTAGGCCCTTGATTAATCTGTTAGCTAAGGACGTGTCCTTCACTTTCGATGCTGAATGTATGAATTCTTAGGAGAAGCTTAAGAGAGAGCTTATTTCTGCACCAATCTTATCTGCATCGGATTGGTCTAAGCCATTTGAAATCATGTGCGATGCTTTCGATCTTGCCATAGGCGCTGTCTTAGGACAACGCATTGATAACAAGCAGCACGTGATTTACTACTTTAGTAGGACTCAACGATGCTCAATTGAACTACACTACGACTGAGAAGGAATTCTTGGCAGTAGTGTTTACCTTAGAGAAATTTCACCCCTACCTACTAGGGTCCAAAATCACCATTTTCACCGATCATTCTGCGCTTAGGTACCTCATGATGAAGAAGGATGCCAAGGCCTGACTCACTCGTTGGATTCTCCTTCTTCAAGAATTCGATCTCGAGATTCGAGACAAGAAAAGCATAGAAAATGTCATTGCTGACCATCTCTCACGAATCCCTAATTCTCCATGCAACGAATTACCCATAAATGAGGATTTTACTGATGAAAATCTCTAGCTATCTCTAGGGAACCTTGGTTTGCTGATATATTGAATTACTTAGTCACAAACTAAACTCTGTCTCATTGGTCAAAAAACGATATATACCGGTTCTTATCCTAAGTCCGGTATTTCCTTTGGGAGGAACCGTATCTTTTTAAGTACTGTTCTAACCAAATTATTAGGAGATGCATTCCAATGAGGAGGTTAAGAGTGTTCTATCCTTTTGTCACGAACTTGCATGCGATGGACACTTTGGTCCCCGTAAGACTGCTGAAAAAGTGCTACAAAACGGGTTCTATTGGCCCACTTTGTTCAAGGATGCTTATGAATTCTGCAAGACGTGCCCTAGATGCCAAATGGTAGGAAGGATCTCAAACGAAATATGATGCCCCTCAACCCAATTTTAGAAATAGAACTCTTTGATGTTTGGGGCATCGACTTTATGGGTCCATTTCCTAATTCATTTGGAAACAAATACATACTGGTTGCTGTGGATTATGTGTCCAAGTGGGTAGAAGCCATTCCTTGTAAATCTAATGATAACAAAGTTGTCATAAAATTTTTGAAAGAGAACATTTTATCACGCTTCGGAACACCTCGTGCTATCATCAGTGATAATAGCACTCACTTTTGCAATAGATCCTTTGAAGCTCTTATGCGAAAGTATGCCATAACTCACAAATTGTCCACACCTTATCATCCTCAAACCAGTAGGCAGGTTGAGGTTTCCAATAGACAAATTAAGCTTATCTTGGAGAAAACTGTGAACCAAAACTGGAAAGATTGGTCTATCAAACTGTTGGCCCAAAAGGTTACACTATCCATTGTTAAGAGTTTTGATGATAACAAAACAAATAAGAGCTATTTGGTACTAATAAGTTTGTTCAAGATAAGTTTCAGGTTTGTACCATGTTTGGAGGCCATTGCTTAGCTTTTGCAAGAAATTCTAGGTTCATGGAGCAAAGAAGGCTTATGGCACATCAAGGAAGGAACATAGAAGAGAAGGCTCTAGTTAGGCTTTGCATGGCTCAAGACTTCAAGATTGCTCAAAAAGACTTCATTAGATTTGTTCTTAGTTTTATAGTTTTTGTTAAAGAATAGTAAATAGGGTTGAAGCTCCATATTCCAACACACACACACGTTTTTGCACACATGCCTTTCCTAGAAATATTCCCTATAAATATATATAAAATATTTTAATACAAAGCCTTTAGATTACAAACTCAATTTATGTTTTATATATATCACTAATCAAACTATTTTGTTAGATTTCAAATCCCTTTCAAAATTATGTTTCAGTTTTGACTTTTGCCTGAGCCGGTCGACCGTCACTAAGTAAGGTCAGTTCGGTCGACCGACCCAGTCGACTGGACTTCTGGCAGTTTTTGTGCGTATCCGTGTGCATGTTTCTCGGTCGACCGGGCGGTCGACCGGAGACCTTCGGTCGACCGGGCGGCTGGCCGACTGAAGTGGTGTTGCTCTCTGTATGTTTCGGTCGACCAGGCGGTCGACCGAGAGCCTGCAACGGATTTTTTGTTTGAATCCCGGTCGACCAGCCTGTCGACCGAGATAGTCATTTCAGTCATAACGGCTAGTTTTTAAACACATTTTAAATTTGTCTTTTCTTCTCTAAACGTGTTTAAATGGTATTTTCTGGGTCTAATACTTCCTAATTAGTATTATGAGGGTTTACTCTTTAATCCCTAGCCCTCTCCTATAAATAGGGGTGATTAGGGAGAGATTTTTAACACAACAAGCATTTACAAAAAGTTTCAAAAGTTTTCAAAGGCTTTCAAAAGAGTTTGGTCCTTGGTTTTTTTGTTGAAGAATCTCTCATCACTGAAGTTTTATTTTCTAAACTCTCTCAAGTTCATTTTCTTTTTTCACTTACAATATTTGACTTCAATTCTAACTATTATTCTACAGGGTTCTTGTAAGGGAAAGAGGCTTTTGCAAAAGATAGTTTGTGGTCTTTTGATCACCAAGAGAGAACTTGTACTTGAGATTGTGAGTTGGGTACTCCGGTGTGATTGTAATTCTTTGTGAAGTTATAGTGGTTAGAATCCTTCTGGGTTAAGGCGGGGACGTAGAGCTGGGTGCTCGAACCTCGGAAAAATTCTCGGTGTTTGCGTTTGGTTTACTTGCTCTTATTCCTTGCTTTACTTTCATTGCTCTTATTTCTTGTTTTCTACATTCATTACTATATTCAATTGTTTCATATTCATATTGTCAATCTTATACTCAAACAACAAGATTGCATTGCGCACCTCCAACTCATATCTAGAGGAATCAGGAGGAAGGAGTTCAGAGCCCTTCACGGGGTATTTGGCTTCTAGTCTTGTTTTGGTTTGATTGTTGCATCATATTTTTTATTGTGCATTGATTAGCATTATCACCTATTCACCCCCCCAGGTGATTTCAATTGGTATCAGAGCTTGAACTCTAGGTTTGGCTTAACATCCTTAGAGAGATCCTTAAAATTTGCTAATCAACATTTGCATTCATCCATTCATTCACTAGTAAACATGGCCGATAACAAAACCCCTCCTAAATTTGATGGACTTAATTTCCCTATTTGGAAGGTTAGGATGACTATTTTTCTACAATCTTTAGGTAGCTTAGTTGCAAAATCTTTGCCCAAACCCTATGTTAGATCCGATAGTGATGAAAGCACTTGGTCCGACTTTACCTTTAGAGAATATGAGGCTAACTCTAAGGCCCAAAATTCTCTCCTAACCGCCTTGAATGAGGATGACCTTACACAGGTAATACATTGCCAATCCGCCTATGAGATTTGGCAACATTTGTTGGTCACACACGAGGGGACATCACAAGTAAAGAGAGCTAAATAGATCTTTTGAGGTCCCAATATGAAAGCTTTAAAATGATTGATGATGAATCTATTGATTGCATGATTACAAGGTTTACTAAAATTACCAATTGTCTTTCCTCTTTAGGTGATGATATTAGCAATGACCAAAGGTGCGGAAAGTGATTCGGGCTCTTCCTTCATCATGGGAGATAAAGGCCACCACCTTGAAAGAATTGAATGATAAGGATGAAATGGATCTCATAAGTCTCATTGGAAACTTGAAGACTCATGAGATGGAAAAGAAGGCAAGAGAAGAAGCGGCTCCTCAAAAGAAGAAATCCATAGCCTTCAAGTCTTCCTCCACTCTTGATGACGATGAAGAAAATGAAGAAGAAGATGAGGAGCTATCCCTCCTTGTGCGAAACGTGAAGAGAATGTACCGGAAGAACAAGCTCAACTTTAGAAGAAAATTTGAAGGAAAAAAGGAGAGAAGAATCATTTGCTACAATTGCGAAAGCCCGGATATATCATGGCCGATTGCCCGAAATTCAAGAAAAAGGTGATTTCCTCCTTCAAGCAAAAGAAGCCGGTCGAAAAGAAGCTTACAAAGCCACTTGGGATTCGGAAAGCGAGTCCGAAGACAAGGTGGACACGGCAAACATGTGTTTCATGGCAAACACACCAAAGGTAACCCCTCAACCTCTTGATGAAGAAGATGAATTAAGTAAAGAAGTACTTCTACATGCTTTTGTTGAACTTTCAGAGAGTTATGATAATAAAAAGATAGAATGCTCAAAATTGAAAAAGGAAGTTGCTTTTCTTAAAAATCAACTCGCTATTGTTTCTAAAGAAAAGGATGAAATTTCTTCAAATCTTATTTTTACTCAAAATGAATTTAGTGCTTCCAAAGTTGCTTGCAAAGCAAAATTTCCAAAGATTGATGAAAAAGAAATTTCTTCATTAAAAACTAGAATTGTTGATTTTGAAAAAGTTTTGAAGGATTGTGCTTTCAACACTAAGAAACTTGAGGAAATGTTTTCTAAAAAGCACACTTCTCATGTTAAAGCGTCACATGTCAAAATTCCTCATGCTCACACTACACACAACACTCATGCTAAATCTACACATGCTTACAAGTCACACACTCACTATGCTTTTAAATATGGTAGAGTGTATAGATGCACTTATTGTGGTAAAAATGGACATTTGGCTAAGTTTTGTTATGACCAAATAAATAGAACAAATAATCTTGTATGGGTTCATGATACTAACACTTTAGGACCCAATAAAATATGCGTACCAAAATCAAGTCCTAAATTATTTGATGTAGGTACACCCAAGGCTCCAAGACGTAAGTGAAAATCACCTAGAGGGGGGGTGAATAGGTGATGAAGCTAATCAAAGGGCAATTTAAAAAATTATGAAGCAAGTGAATGCAAATGCAATGCAACAATCTCCCAAAACAAGACTAAGAGCCGTATGCCCCTTGCGGGGTTCTGAACTCCTTCCTCCGGCTTCCTCGTAAAATGAGTTAGAGGTGCGCAATGCAACCTTGTTGTATGGGATTTTGATTGACAAGATGAAGTATGATGAAAATGGCAATAGTAATCAAAAACACAAAGTAATAGCAAGGGAAAGTAAACCAATCGCAACACAAAGATATGTTATCGAGGTTCGAGCACCCAGCTCTACTCCCCGCCTTCCCCAGAAGGATTCTAGCTACTTCCACTATCACAAAGATCAATTACAATGGAGTACCCAACTCCTACAATTTCAGCACAATTGAATTCCTTAGTAATCAAAAGATCACAAACTCTCTCTTTCAAATATCTCTTCCCTTACAAAGGTCCTTAGAGAATATTGAGAAGAATGAAGCTCTTGTGTAAGTGAAGAAAAATGAAATCAAATCAGAGAGTATTATCAAGAAAACACTTCTGAAATGAGTGAGAAATATCAGCACAAAAACCAAGAAAAATAGCTCTTTTGAATATCACAAACTTTGAATTTTTCTCTTGAATAATTGTTGTAAAGAAACTCTCCCCAAACACCCCTATTTATAGGAGAGGGCTAGGGTTTAGGGTTAGGAATTAATTACTGAAGATTAGGAAGTAATTAGTTCCAAATATACCCTCCAACGGATTTTTAATTTCAAAAATCAAGTTTAAAACAGCTATTAAAAAATCTGCCCGTTACTGTTCAACGGACACATCGGTCGACTGGCCCGGTCGACCGGTAGTTCAAAAAATCAGACCGTTATGAACTATCGGTCGACCGATCCGGTCGACTGCTCCTGACTGAGACTTAAAATAAAATTCCGGTCGACCGATCCGGTCGACTGGAAAGATACAGAGAGCAGAACAAGGCTATCGGTCGACCGATCCGGTCGACTGATGCCTGACTGAGACTTAAAATAAAATTCCGGTCGACCGATCCGGTCGACTGGAAAGATACAGAGAGCAGAACAAGGCTATCGGTCGACCGATCCGGTCGACTGATGCCTGACTGAGACTCAAAACAATATCCCGGTCGACTGTCGGTAGACTGTCGGTCGACCGACATATATGCACACGGATACGTGCACTCTGCCAGGACTTAAGTCGACTGATCCGGTCGACCAGACCAGCCTGACACAGACACGGTCGACTGTCGGTAGACTGCCGGTCGACCGGGCCAGGTCAGAAAACGAAAATAAAACAGGATTTTGAAGAGAATAAAATTTTTATCAAAACTATTTTGAACACAAATTCAGTATATAACATAATAAAGAATTTGTAGAAGAAAGATTTAGTATTAAATATTTTTGTATATTTTATAGGAAATAAACTTAGAAAAGACATACGCGTGAAAACGTGTGTGTTTGAGCTTCAAACCTACTCTCTATTCTTTAACATGCTATAAAGCTAGAAAATAAACCTAAGGACCTCTGAAGCAATCTTTGAGCTATCCAATGCCTTGCTAGTGCCTTCTCTTCTATGATCCTTCCTTGATGTGCAATTTGCCTTCAATGCTTGTTGGAACTTAGAAGTTTTTGCAAAAGCGAAGCGAATGAACTCTAAACATGGTACAAAACCTGAAACTCATCTTAGACAAAAGATTAGTACCAAATAGCACTTATTTGGTTTGTTATCATCAAAACACAAAACAATGGAGAGTGTAACCTCTTGGGCCAACAATCTCCCCCTTTTTGATGATGACAAAACAAATAGGCTATTAACAAAATATAGGGAGGAGAAAACTCCCCCTAAATTATGCTATATTTAAAACATATAAAAATGCTCTAGATACCAATAATTGAAATGATAAATAGAAGTGATGCACCAATTATTGAAGTCAATTTAAAAAACAATACAATACAAATAAAACTCAAAAACTTGCACTTGATATCAAAAACACCAAAAATCTATCAAAAACACCAAAATCAAAATTGCTCCTTGATACCAATTTTTTTTTAAACAAAAATACCAACTAAAATACAAAAACCAAAACTCATAAAACCAAACATCATATAAATTCATATGGAACCAAGACCAAATGAACTTATTTTTGTCCATGTAAACTTATTCTCCCCCTTTTTGTCATACATCAAAAGGGTTAGAAAAACATGTTTAATCAATAATACACATATTTAACTCTCCACAAATAAACGAAAATCTAGCAAAATCAAGTGGTTTTGTGAAAATATCGGCTAGTTGAAAATCGGTGGAAACATAATCAATATCTATATCACCTTTCTCAAAATGATCTCTAAGAAAGTGATATCTAATCTCAATGTGCTTGGTCTTACTATGTTGATTTGCATTTTTGGTTAGATGAATAGTACTAGTATTATCACAAAATATTTTAATATTTTTATAATGCAAATCATAATCAAGGAGAGTATGTTTCATCCAAAGGACTTGTGCACAACAAGCCCCCGCGGCAACATACTCCGCCTCGGCGGTTGATAGAGCTACGGAATTTTGCTTCCTAGAGGACCATGAAACAAGACAATTACCGAGAAATTGACATGTCCCACTAGTACTCTTTCTATCTACTCTACAACCCGCATAGTCGGCGTCCGAATAACTAATCATAGAAAAATCTATAGTTTTCGGATACCAAAGACCTAAACCAATCGTTCCTTAACATATCGAATAATGCGTTTTACGGCAATTAAATGAGATTCCTTGGGACACGATTGAAATCTAGCACAAAGACACACACTAAACATGATATCCGGCCTACTTGCCGTTAAATATAAAAGACTACCTATCATGCTTCTAAACAATTTAATATCACATTTTTACCTTGTTCGTCCTTATCAAGCTTGGTTGTTGTAGCCATGGGAGTGTTGCAAGCTTTAGCGTCTTCAAGTCCAAACCTCTTCACGAGTTCCTTAGCGTATTTGGCTTGAGAGATGAAGTTCCCATCATGCAATTGCTTGACTTGGAGTCCAAGAAAAAAGTTGAGCTCACCCATGGAGGACATTTCGAATTCTTGTTGCATTACCTTTTCAAAATCCTTGCATAAAACTTCATTAGTAGAACCGAAAATAATATCATCAACATAAATTTGGACAATTAAAATATCATTATCAACATGCTTAGTGAAGAGAGTGGTGTCTACTTTGCCTTTAATAAAGTTATTTGAAATTAGAAAACTTGAAAGCCTTTCATACCAAGCTCTTGGAGCTTGTTTTAAACCATACAAAGCCTTATCAAGTTTGAAAACAAAATCGGGATGAATATGATCGATAAAACCGGGAGGTTGAGAAACATAAACTTCTTCATTAAGAAAACCATTTAAAAATGCACTTTTTACATCCATTTGAAAAAGTTTGAAATTTTTAAAAGATGCATAAGCTAGTGTTATCCGTATGGCTTCAAGCCGTGCTACGGTGCAAAGGATTCCTCAAAGTCGATTCCCTCAACTTGAGTGTAACCTTGGGCCACTAACCTAGCTTTATTCCTAATGACATTTTCGGACTCATCCATCTTGTTTCTAAAGATCCACTTAGTACCAATTATTGGTCTATCGTGGGGCTTAGGAACAAGGTGCCAACTTGGTTGCGCTCAAATGATTGAGTTCCTCTTGCATGGCAAGCAACCAATATGGGTCCGTCTCGGCTTCGAGAATGCCTTTGGGTTCAAAATGAGAAATGAAAGCAAAGTTACCACATAGGTCATGGAGTTTGGAGCGCGTTGTGACTCCTCTTGAAGCGTCACCGATGATGAGCTCCTTAGGATGATTTGTAGCATATCTCCAAGCTTTGGGAAGCGGTTGAGTGCTTTCCTCATTATCCTTTTGAACTTCACCTAAAGGTTCTTGCTTATCTTCTTGAGCGGGTGAGTCCTTCAAGGATAGTTTCTCCATGCTTTCACCTAATGGTTCAATCTCTACAACATTCTCAACAACACATAAGACTCCTCAAACTTAACATGCATAGTTTCTTCAATAGTAAGTGAAGATCTAATGAAAACTCTATATGCTTTGCTAGTAGAGGAATATCCAACAAAGATAGCCTCATAAGCTTTAGCATCAAATTTACCCAAATTCTCTTTTGTATTTAAAACAAACCACTTGCATCCAAAAACTTTGAAATATGAAACATTTGGTTTCTAAAATGATACATTTCAAAAGAAGTTTTAGAAGAATTTTTGCATAAATAAATACGGTTTGATATATAGCATGCGGTGTTTACGGCCTCGGCCCATAAATATTGAGGGAGGTCGTATTCACTTATCATTGTCCTAGCCATCTCTTGAAGTGTTCTATTTTTCCTTTCTACAACTCCATTTTGTTGTGGAGTTCTAGGACAAGACATTTCATGCTTAATTCCCTTTTCATCACAATAAGTCATGAAGAGTTGGTTCACAAATTCACCACCTCTATCACTCCTTATTTTCAAAATCGGAAAACCTTTTTTTTTCAACTCTTTTTCTAAAAATCTTAAAGTGAGAAAAAGTTTGATCTTTATTTTGCAAAAAGAAAACCCAAGTAAATCGAGAGAAAATCATCAACTAAAACAAATGCAAATCTACTTCCATTTAAGCTTTTAGTTTTAGTTGGTCCAAATAAATCCATGTGAATTAATTCTAGAGGTCTAGTTGACATGATATCCTTGATTGGTTTAAAGGAAGACTTGGTTTGTTTCCCAAGTTGGCACGCACCACAAATGCGGTCTTTCTCAAAACTCAAGCAAGGAATACCCTTCACCAATTCCTTTGAATTAATTCTATAAAGATGTTCAAAAGAAGCATGTCCTAATCTTCTATGCCAAAGCCATGAATTTTCATCAAAAGCATTTAAACACTTAGTAGAACACTCTACATTAAGCATGCCAATTATATAAACATTATCATCACGAAAACCGGTTAAAATACAATCATTCGATTTAATATCAAAAATCTTACAAGAAGTGTCATCAAAAACAACTTTAAGACCACGATCACAAATTGACTAATACTAAGCAAATTATGTTTCAAACCATCAACTAAATCAACATTCTCAATAATAGGAGATGAACCAATTTGAATATTACCAATACCAATGATTTTGCCTTTGGAATCATCCCCGAAGGTGACGGAGCCACCTTCCATGTACCTTGATAGGGTTGTGAAGTTGTTGATATCCCATGTCATGTGTCTTGAACAACCACTATCAAGGTACCACCGCTCCCTACGTCTTGGAGCCTTGGTGTGTACCTACATCAAACAAATTAGGGCTTGATTTTGGTACCCACATTTTCTTGGGTCCATGAGGGTTAGAACCATTAACCCAACAAGATTATTTGAGCTATGCAATTTATCATAACAAAATTTAGCTAAATGTCCATTTTTGCCACAATATGTACATCTATAAACTCTACCATATTTAAATGCATAATGAGTGTGTGATTTGTGAGCATTGGCATTGTGAGCATGAAAAGATTTAGCATGAGAAGTATTATTTGAAGTGTGAGCATGTGAAATCTTAGCATGAGAAACTTTATCATGAGAAGTATTCTTTTTAGAAAATTTTTCTTCAAGCTTCTTAGTATTAAAAGCACAATCTTTTAAAACTTTTTCAAAATCACTCATTTTAGATTTAAGAGAAGAAATTTCTTTATTATCAACAATAGGGGTTTTACCCTTGCAAGAAATCTTATAAGCATCAAAATCATTTTGAATAACAACAAGATTGGAAGAAAGATCATCTTTTTCTTTTGTAACCAAGCAAGTTGGTTTTTGAGAAAAGCAACTTCTTTTTGCAATTTAAAGCATTCCATTTTCTTGTTATCATAAGTTTCGGAAAGTTCTACAAAAGCATGAACTAGAACTTCCTTACTCAAATCATCATCATTATCATCTATAGATTCAAGAGTTTGAGGGTTTACCTTGGGTGTGTTTGCCATGAAACACATGTTTGCGGTATCCACTTGTTCTTCTTCGGACTCGCTTTCCGAATCCCATGTGGCCTTGTAAGCTTTCTTTTCATCTTGTTTCTTTGGCTTGAAGGAGGAAGTCATTCTTTTCTTGAACTCCGGACAATCGGCCATGATGTGTCCGGGCTTGCGGCAATTGTAGCAAATGATCCTCTTCTCCTCTTTGCCTTCAAACTTTCTCCGGAAATTTTGCTTGTTCTTCCGGTACATCCTCTTGATGTTGCGCACTAGGAGGGAGAGCTCCTCATCTTCTTCTTCATCTTCTTCATCATCTTCAATGGTGGATGAAGACTTGAAAGCTATGGACTTTTTCTTTGTTGGAGCCGCCTCTTCTCTTGCCTTCTTCTCCATCTCATGGTTTTTAGGTTCCCAATGAGATTTATGATGTCCATCTCGTCCTTGTCATTCAACTCCTTTAAGGTGGTGGCCTTGATCTCCAAGATGGAGGAAGAGCCCGTATCACCTTGCGCACCTTTTGATCATTGGAGATGACGTCACCTAATGAAGAAAGACCATTAGTGATTTTTGTGAAACGAGTAATCCTGCAATCAATGGTTTCATCATCAAGCATCTTAAATGATTCATATTGAGACCTCAAGAGATCTATTTTAGCTCTCTTGACTTGTGAAGTCCCTTCATGCGTGACCAATAAGTGTTGCCAAATCTCATAGGCGGATTGGCAATGAATTACCCGTGTAAGGTCATCCTCATTCAAGGCGGTTAAAAGGGAGTTTTGGGCTTTGGAGTTAGCCTCATATTCTTTAAGGTCTAGGTCGGTCCAAGTGCTCTCATCCTCATCGGGTACTTCATAGGGTTTGGTAAGAGACTTAGCCACTAAGCTACCTAGTGATTGCAAAAAGATAGTCATCCTAACCTTCCAAATAGGGAAATTTAGGCCATCAAATTTAGGTGGGGATTTAATGTTGTCGGCCATGTTTACTAGTGTATGTATGGATGAATGAAAGTGTTGCTTAGCAATATTTTAGGATCTCTCTAAGGATGTTAAGCCACACCTAGAGTCCAAGCTCTGATACCAATTGAAAATCACCTAGAGGGGGGTGAATAGGTGATGAAGCTAATCAAAGGGCAATTTAAAAAATTATGAAGCAAGTGAATGCAAATGCAATGCAACAATCTCCCAAAACAAGACTAAGAGCCGTATGCCCCTTGCGGGGTTCTAAACTCCTTCCTCCGGCTTCCTCGTAAAATGAGTTAGAGGTGCGCAATGCAACCTTGTTGTATGGGATTTTGATTGACAAGATGAAGTATGATGAAAATGGCAATAGTAATCAAAAACACAAAGTAATAGCAAGGGAAGTAAACCAATCGCAGACACAAAGATATGTTATCGAGGTTCGAGCACCCAGCTCTACTCCCCGCCTTCCCCAGAAGGATTCTAGCTACTTCCACTATCACAAAGATCAATTACAATGGAGTACCCAACTCCTACAATTTCAGCACAATTGAATTCCTTAGTAATCAAAAGATCACAAACTCTCTCTTTCAAATATCTCTTCCCTTACAAAGGTCCTTAGAGAATATTGAGAAGGAATGAAGCTCTTGTGTAAGTGAAGAAAAATGAAATCAAATCAGAGAGTATTATCAAGAAAACACTTCTGAAATGAGTGAGAAATATCAGCACAAAAACCAAGAAAAATAGCTCTTTTGAATATCACAAACTTTGAATTTTTCTCTTGAATAATTGTTGTAAAGAAACTCTCCCCAAACACCCCTATTTATAGGAGAGGGCTAGGGTTTAGGTTAGGAATTAATTACTGAAGATTAGGAAGTAATTAGTTCCAAATATACCCTCCAACGGATTTTTAATTTCAAAAATCAAGTTTAAAACAGCTATTAAAAAATCTGCCCGTTACTGTTCAACGGACACATCGGTCGACTGGCCCGGTCGACCGGTAGTTCAAAAAATCAGACCGTTATGAACTATCGGTCGACCGATCCGGTCGACTGCTCCTGACTGAGACTTAAAATAAAATTCCGGTCGACCGATCCGGTCGACTGGAAAGATACAGAGAGCAGAACAAGGCTATCGGTCGACCAATCCGGTCGACTGATGCCTGACTGAGACTTAAAATAAAATTCCGGTCGACCGATCCGGTCGACTGGAAAGATACAGAGAGCAGAACAAGGCTATCGGTCGACCGATCCGGTCGACTGATGCCTGACTGAGACTCAAAACAATATCCCGGTCGACTGTCGGTAGACTGTCGGTCGACCGACATATATGCACACGGATACGTGCACTCTGCCAGGACTTCGGTCGACTGGTCCGGTCGACCGGACCAGCCTGACACAGACACGGTCGACTGTCGGTAGACTGCCGGTCGACCGGGCCAGGTCAGAAAACGAAAATAAAACAGGATTTTGAAGAGAATAAAATTTTTATCAAAACTATTTTGAACACAAATTCAGTATATAACATAATAAAGAATTTGTAGAAGAAAGATTTAGTATTAAAATATTTTTGTATATTTTATAGGAAATAAACTTAGAAAAGACATACGCGTGAAAACGTGTGTGTTTGAGCTTCAAACCTACTCTCTATTCTTTAACATGCTATAAAGCTAGAAAATAAAACCTAAGGACCTCTGAAGCAATCTTTGAGCTATCCAATGCCTTGCTAGTGCCTTCTCTTCTATGATCCTTCCTTGATGTGCAATTTACCTTCAATGCTTGTTGGAACTTAGAAGTTTTTGCAAAAGCGAAGCGAATGAACTCTAAACATGGTACAAAACCTGAAACTCATCTTAGACAAAAGATTAGTACCAAATAGCACTTATTTGGTTTGTTATCATCAAAACACAAAACAATGGAGAGTGTAACCTCTTGGGCCAACAGTAAGGAGCGGTGGTACCTTGATAGTGGTTGTTCAAGACACATGACATAGGATATCAACAACTTTACAATCCTATCAAGGTACGTTGAAGGTGGCACCGTCACCTTCAGGGATGACTCCAAGGGCACTATCATCGGTATAGGTAACATTCAAATTGGTGCATCTCCCATTATAGAAAATATTGTTCTTGTTCATGGTTTAAAACATAACTTGCTTAGTATAAGTCAACTTTGTGATCGTGGACATAAAGTTGTTTTTGATAACTCTTCTTGCAAGATTTTTGATGCAAAACCAATGATTGTATTCTCACCGGATTTCGTGATGATAATGTTTATATCATTGACACGCTTAATTTGGATTGTTCTACTAAATACTTGAATGTTTTTGATGAAAATTCTTAGCTTTGGCATAGAAGATTAGGACATGCATCTTTTGACCATCTTTCTAGGATTAATTCTAAGGAATTGGTGAAGGGTATTCCTTGCTTGAAGTTTGAGAAAGACCGCATTTGTGGTGCGTGCCAACTTGGGAAACAAACCAAGTCTTCTTCAAACTAATCAAGGATATCATATCAACAAGGCCATTAGAATTAATTCATATGGATCTTTTTGGACCCACTAAAACTAAGAGTTTAAATAGTAGTAGATATGCATTTGTTTTAGTTGATGATTTTTTCCGTTTCATTTGGGTTTTCTTTTTGGAACACAAAGATCAAACTTTTTTTCATTTCAAAGTTTTTCGAAAAGGGTTGAAAAAGAAAAAGTTTTTCGATTTTTAAAATAAGCAGTGATAGAGGTGGTGAGTTTGTTAACCAACTCTTCATGACTTATTGTGATGAAAAGAGAATCAAGCATGAAATGTCATGTCCTAGAACTCCACAACAAAATGGAGTTATAGAAAGGAAAAATAGAACACTTCAAGAGATGGCTAGGATCATGATAAGTGAATATAACCTCCCTTAATATTTATGGGCCGAGGCCGTAAACACCGCATGCTATATTTCAAATCGTATTTATTTGTGTAAAAATTCTTCCAAACATCTTTTGAAATGTATCATTCTAGAAAACCTAATGTTTCATATTTCAAAGTTTTTGGATGCAAGTGTTTTGTCTTAAATACTAGAGATAACTTGGGTAAATTTAATGCTAAGGCTTATGAAGCTATCTTTGTTGGATACTCTTCTACTAGTAAAGTTTATAGAGTATTCAATAGATCTTCCCTTACCATTGAAGAATTCATGCATGTTAATTTGAAGAATCTAATGTGGTTGTTGAGAATGTTGTAGATATTGACCCATTAGGTGAAGATAGGGAGAGACTATCCTTGAAGGACTCACCCGCTCAAGAAGAAAAGAAAGAACCCATTGGTAATGTTCAAGAGGATAAAGGGAAAAGCTCTCAACCGCTAAAGATTGGAGATACGCTACAAATCACCCCAAGGAACTCATTTTAGGTGATGTCTCTAAAGGGGTAACGACTCGCTCCAAACTTCATGACTTATGTGGTAACTTTGCATTCATTTCTCATTTTGAGCCCAAAAACATCCTCGAAGCCGAGGGGGACTCATATTGGTTGCTAGCCATGCAAGAGGAACTCAATCAATTTGAGCGCAAGCAAGTTTGGCACCTTGTTCCTCGGCCTCACGATAGACCAATAATTGGTACTAAGTGGATCTTTAGGAACAAGATGGAAGAGTCCGGAAATGTTATTAGGAATAAAGCTAGGTTAGTGGCCCAAGGTTACACTCAAGTTAAAGGAATTGACTTTGAGGAGACCTTTGCACCCGTAGCACGGCTTGAAGCCATACGGATAACACTAGCTTTTGCATCTTTTAAAAATTTTAAACTTTTTCAAATGGATGTGAAAAGTGCATTTTTAAATGGTTTTATTAATGAAGAAGTTTATGTTGAACAACCTCCTGGTTTTGTTGATCATGTTCATCCCAATTTTGTTTTTAAACTTGATAAAGCTTTGTATGGATTGAAACAAGCTCTAAGAGCTTGGTATGAAAGGCTTTCTAGTTTTCTCATTTCAAATGATTTTGTTAAAGGCAAAGTAGACACAACTCTTTTTACTAAGCATGTTAATAATGACATTTTAATTGTGCAAATTTATGTTGATGATATAATCTTTGGTTCTACTAATGAGTTTTTATGCAAGGAGTTTGAAAAGGTTATGCAATGTGAGTTTGAAATGTCTTCCATGGGTGAATTGAATTTCTTTCTTGGACTCCAAATCAAGCAATTGCAAGATGGGAATTTCATATGTCAAGCTAAGTATGCAAAGGAACTCGTAAAGAAGTTTGGACTTTAAAGCTCAAAAGTTTGCAACACTCCCATGGCAACTACAACCAAGCTTGATAAGGATGACCAAGGTAAATATGTTGATATTAAGTTATATAGAAGCATGATAGGAAGTTTGTTGTATTTGACGGCAAGTAGGCCACATCATGTTTAGTGTGTGTCTTTGTGCTAGATTCCAATCGTGTCCTAAAGAGTCCCATCTTATTGCGGTAAAACGCATCATTCGTTACATTAAGGCACAATTGGAATGGGTTTATGGTATCTGAAAATCGGAGATTTCTCAATGACGAGTTATTCGGATGCCGACTATGCGGATTGTAGAGTAGATAGAAAGAGTACTAGTGGGACATGTCAATTTCTTGGTAGTTGTCTTGTTTCATGGTCCTCTAGGAAACAAAATTCCGTAGCTCTCTCAACCGCCGAGGCGGAGTATGTTGCGGCGGGGGTTTGTTGTGCACAAGTCCTTTGGATGAAACATACTCTCCTTGATTATGATTTGCATTATAATCATATAAAAATATTTTGTGATAATACTAGTACTATTCACATGACTAAGAATGCAAATCAACATAGTAAGACCAAGCACATTGAAATTAGATATCACTTTCTTAGAGATCATTTTGAGAAAGGTGATATAGATATTGATTTGTTTCCACGGATTTGCAACTTGCCGATATTTTCACTAAACCACTTGATTTTTCTAGATTCTCCTTTATTTGTGGTGAACTAAATGTTTGTGTTATTGAATAAAAATGTTTTTCTTACCCTTTTTGATGTATGACAAAAAGGGGGAGAATAAGTTTGAGTTTATTATGGTCTTGATTCCAATATAAATTTATATTATTTTTGTTTTTACAAAGTGTTTATGATTTCTTGTATTTGAGTTTAAGTGTTTTGGAAGAGTTTAATACCTCATGGTTTTTAGTCTCATGGTTTTTTCTTGCATATTACATTGTTTTTATTTGTTTAATGTAGCATAATTTGAGGGGGAGCTTACACCTCTCTTTTATTTTTTAACATAGCCTATTTGTTTTGTCATCATCAAAAAGGGGGAGATTGTTGGCCTAAAAGCTTACACTCTCCATTTGTTTAGAGTTTTGATGATAACAAAACAAGTAAGAGCTATTTGGTACTAATAAGTTTGTTCAAGATAAGTTTCAGGTTTGTACCATGTTTGGAGGCCATTGCTTAGCTTTTGCAAGAAATTCTAGGTTCATGGAGTAAAGAAGGCTTATGGCACATTAAGGAAGGAACATAGAAGAGAAGGCCCTAGATAGGCTTTGCATGGCTCAAGACTTCAAGATTGCTCAAAAAGACTTCATTAGATTTATTTTTAGTTTTATAGTTTTTGTTAAAGAATAGTGAATAGGGTTGAAGCTCCATATTCCAACACACACACACGTTTTTGCGCACATGCCTTTCCTAGAAATATTCCCTATAAATATATATAAAATATTTTAATACAAAGCCTTTTAATTACAAACTCAATTTTATGTTTATATATATCTCTAATCAAAACTATTTTGTTAGATTTCAAATCCCTTTCAAAATTATGTATCAGTTTTGACTTTTGGCCTGAGCCGGTCGACCGACCGGTCGACCGTCACTAAGTAAGGTCAATTTGGTCGATCGACCCAGCCGACTGGACTTCTGCAGTTTTTGTGCGTATCCGTGTGCATGTTTCCCGGTCGACCGGGCGGTCGACCGGAGACCTTCGGTCGACCGGGCGCGGCTGGCCAACTGAAGTGGTGTTGCTCTCTGTTTGTTTCGGTTGATCGGGCGGTCGACCGAGAGCCTGCAACTGCTCTTTTGTTTGAATCCCGGTCGACCGGCCGTCGACCGAGATAGTCGTTTCAGCCATAACGGCTAGTTTTTAAACACGTTTTAAATTTGTCTTTTTCTTCTCTAAACGTGTTTAAATGGTATTTTCTGGGTCTAATACTTCCTAATTAGCATTATGAGGGTTTACTCTTTAATCCCTAGCCCTCTCCTATAAATAGGGGTAATTAGGGAGAGATTTTTAACACAACAAGCATTTACAAAAAGTTTCAAAAGTTTCAAAGGCTTTCAAAGAGTTTGGTCCATGGTTTTTTTGCTGAAGAATCTCTCATCACTGAAGTTTTATTTTCTAAACTCTCTCAAGTTCATTTCCTTTTTCCACTTACAATATTTGAGCTTCAATTCTAACCATTATTCTACAGCATTCTTGTAAGGGAAAGAGGCTTTTGCAAAAGATAGTTTGTGGTCTTTTGATCACAAAGAGAGAACTTGTACTTGAGATTGTGGAGTTGGGTACTCCGGTGTGATTGTAATTCTTTGTGAAGTTATAGTGGTTAGAAATCCTTCTGGGTGAAGGCGGGGACGTAGAGCTGGGTGCTCGAACCTCGGAAAAATTCTCGGTGTTTGCGTTTGATTTACTTGCTCTTATTCCTTGCTTTACTTTCATTGCTCTTATTTCTTGTTTTCTACATTCATTGCTATATTCAATTGTTTCATATTCATATTGTCAATCTTATACTCATACAACAAGATTGCATTGCGCACCTCCAACTCATATCTAGAGGAATCAGGAGGAAGGAGTTTAGAGCCCTTCACGGGGTATTCGGCTTCTAGTCTTGTTTTGGGTTGATTGTTGCATCATATTTTTTATTATGCATTGATTAGCATTATCACCTATTCACCCCCCTCTAGGTGATTTCACAAACTTGTAGATGCCCTATGGGCCTACAGGACCGCTTTCAAGACGATTCTAGGAATGTCTCCTTATAGGTTAGTCTATGGTAAAGCTTGTCACCTGCCCGTTGAGTTAGAGCACTGGGCCTTATAGGTACTCAAGCAGTTGAATTTCGACTTGACTAAGGCAGGTGACCTTCAGAAGTTACAAATTTCCGAATTAGAGGAGTTAAGAAATGAGGCCCATGAAAATGCTAAGATCACTAAAGATAGAGTTAAGATTTTTCATGATAAATACATCATAAGAAAAACCTTTGTCCCTGGACAAAAAGTCTTACTCTATAATTCTAGGCTTCAACTTTTTCCGAGAAAATTAAAATCAAGATGGACTGGGCCATTCATTGTAAAAATTGTGTTTCCACACAGTGCAGTAGAGAACAGTGCCCCAAGAATGGAAATGACTTTAAGGTAAATGGTCAACGCCTTAAACCTTTCTTAGAATCGGTGCCGATAAACGAAATGGCTATGGGTCTTGTTGACCCAGTGTATCGGTAACTTTCCTCTTTTTCATTTTATTTCATGCATCTATATATTTCTTTCATACATTGGGGACAATGCATGAGATAAGTGTGGGGGAAGGTTCTAACATGACTAATATAACTCTAAAAAAATGTTAAAAAAATTGTATATATATATAAAACTTTTTGAAAGGTAAGAACAATATTTTGATATATTTTGGAAGAAATTAAGACAATTCTAAGGAATAGGAAAATCACAATTAGGATTTCTTACACTTGATCAAAATAAGATGACTTGTTTGATTTTAGGGTTAGGAAGAAATTTGTGAAAGTATTTAGTCTTGATATTTACCTTGATGAAATATGCACACTAAATACACTTACACACTTAGGGTTTAAAAATAAAGACTCTTATGCTTTATAAAAAAAAGTATATATGTATAAAAAAAATAACAAATCTAATTATTGATTAGCTAGGTGCTTTGGCCTAAGCAAGCCTTGGTATTTATTAAAAGATAATTAGATAAGTTTGAAAAAATATATACATATAAACCTCTGATTAAGCTAGGTATTTGTGCCTCATGAAGTATAAGTATTCACGCCTAAAAGGGGTACATTTTATAAATAAAAACCTTGGTTTGTGGCCTTGTCTGCTCGAGTATTTAAGTCCTTAGGGGTGTTTTCTTACCTGGTGCCCTAAAACTGTCCGGTTTGGGTGTCACAGACTGAAGGCTCATTACATGGGTAGATTAGAAAGCCTAATGAAATTGAGGAATAAATTCCACCAAAATAAATATAAATAAGGCATAGGAATTAATGTTAAAGAACCCTTAGTCAAACTTCACAGTCACAATGGTACATACGACTCAGGGTAAATTAATAGACTAGATGAGAAGTACAATTTGACTCCTTACTTTGATTGATGACATGTTTTTGAATAGAGACTGAGTTTCAGAATGAAAATTTGATATTCCTATAATTTATAGATTACTTAAAACCTTACAAATATACTTCAAATATTTTCTCCTTTCAAAATGCTTTTAGAAAATACTAACATTTTTTATGGATTTTGTGGTTGCAATCCACTGAAAACCCTCATGAGACAAAACTCGTCCTCTAGGGGTAACCTAGAGGTTTAATGGCTTGTTGCACATGCTCAGTGCAATCGAGTGACCTGTGAAAGTGGTCTAATAATTGATTAGAATTAGTCTGATGTTTTGCTCGAGGGCGAGCAAAAGATAAGTGTGGGGTGTGATCAGTCATATATATTGCATATACATTGTCACATTACCATACTTTTTATCTAATAAATCCTATTAATAAGTCTTCTTCTTCTTTGTTAACTGTAGGCCCAATTGCTAAAAGAAAGAAAGAGAAACAAGCCTAAAAGCCCACCAAATTCTGATTTAATTCAGAATAAATTTGAAATCAAGGAACCAGGGCAAATCTTGGCATATCAGAGAGGTTGAAAACGGTTGAAATGAATCCTCCCAAATCAAGCGGTTAAAGCCAACAATCAAAGGCTGTTTTGTCAAATCCTGAGCTGAAACGAGAAAACCAGCAGAAGATATGAGCGAATCAACAAACCGGGAGTCCCACCATTTGGGTGTGGCCACCTGGCACACCAGGGCCGCGGAAATATGGCCCAAGCCGCATTTTCGCGGCTTGGTTATGGTTGTTGGGGGAGCGTTTGCTCCCTCAATCTTCCTACGACCCCTCCCCTCTGGTTTTTCCCTATAAATACCATTTCCAACAGAGAAGAATGGAGCGAAGACTAGGTTTAGAATTTTTATTTATTCTTTAAGGATTTAGGCTCTTTGTTAGTTAGTATAAAAGTTGTATCTTTATTTGCAATTTGTAGTTCAGTACAAACACCAGTGAGAGAGAGGAATTGAGTGATTGTATTCTGAAGATTGAAGTAACATCAATACAAGGATCAAGCTACCTTTTCTTCCACTCCATTTTACGGTATGTCTTGCATTTTTACTTGCATTGTTCTTTGTCTCCCATGAGTAGCTAAATCGGTTTTTTGGGCTCACTATTACTCCTCTCTCTGATTCCTCTTCTTTTTGAATGGTTTTCATGAAAAAGACCCAATGAATCATTTGAATGCCTAAACTAAAGCCTTTCTTCTTTGAAAGTGTTCTTAAAGGCACATGAGGATGGGTTTGGATTTTTAAACTTCTACTTCTTTTAAAACGTCTCTTGAACTTGTTTTTATCTCATACTTCAACTTCTTGATAATTTAACATTCAATTCAAGACGATTTCTTAAAGAAAAGAATTAACTTTTACAAACATCTTATGTGCTTTGCTTAAAGCTTTCTAAAATCAATCTTAAGTTTTTAGCCTATGATCAAGTTGAGGCACTAATGATTTCAATAGAAGAATATATCATTGAGTAGTAAGATAGTGAGCCCAGATTTTCTTCTTTATAAAAAAAACAACAAATCACTTTTCAAGCTTTATACAAAATTCACCTTTTCCAAAGCCTTCTCTAAATTTAATGTTTTTCTTTAAGTCACTTCCCTTCTCTCCATTCTCTTTTCAATTAAAAAACTAGCACCATTCTTAGCTTTCTAAACAAAACACAGAAAAGCTTTCATCGCATTCCTCCTCGTGGACATGACCCGTTAGCCCAAAGCTACACGGTAATCTCTTAACTCTTTGATTCTACAATCAGATGCATATTCATGTAGACAATTCTAGATGGAAATAAATTTTCACATTTCATCTCTTCTCAAAAAATTAAGGAATCTATCAAATTGACATCCCTATCTAATTCAAACTATATGGTCACTAAATTCATTAAAAATAGATGAACTTATTGAAATTTTAATTGTTTTTGTTAGTAAAAAAAAAATCTAGTAAAAGAAAAAGAAATGAAAAAATAGAAGAAATCCTAACAAAATCTTAAAAAGAAAATAAAAAATCTTAGGTCCCTCTCCCATACCTAAACTATACCACACCTCATGTAGTACAAGATGAATCCATATCACATGTAAAATAGCAAAATAATACCACCCCTAAAAAAATCAACGTATGCTAATTGAAACTTGTAAAAATAATAAAAAATCATCTAAACCAATTTGCAGAAAATAGCCATATTCGTAAATATTCAATTGTAGACATACTTATCTGAAAAAAAATTGAACTTGTAATTCTGAAATTGTTCAGCTACGCAGCCGTAATTTCAGCTGCACAGCCATACTTTTGACTCTTCTGATCCTCAATTTTTTTGCTACTTTGTTTCATTAAGTTGGTTCATCATGTAGTTCAGTTTCTAGTTTGAAGCACTGGCTTGGGCTGGGGTACAGAAAAAGAAAAAGAAATAAAAATAATTAGGTGTGTGTGTATATACCACACACACAACAAATTATCTCCGGACCTTGATTCATCTATTCCGTTCACGATCATGCTTGCCGCTTTTCCAATGCACTTCTTCATTGGTGATTTGGATGAGCTCAATTTCTTTGTCAACTTCGCGCTGAGTCTCTCTACTTTGCTTTTTGTTTTTTTAATTTTGGTCTATGCTCCTTTAGTTTTATCCACTTTAAGCTTTTCGTGCATCAGATCATCTCATCGTCATCAGTAGATCATGTGGCAAAGCATCTTCATCCTGCAAAAAGAAGCACTTAACATGATTAGATAAAGACTTACAATTATTGAAACTTGGTGACTCATCAAGTATGGTATCTTCAATAAATTGTTCCATTGGTATTTCACCAAACGTATAAATATTCAAATCAAGTTTCTTTCTTTCGAAAGGAAGTTTAGACTCGAGCAAAACTTCAGGTTGGTTAATGCTTTCTGTGGACTCAAGATTGGCTCTGGTTCAGCAGGGGTCGGCTGTCCAGCCGAAAATTTGGTTGCGTAGCCAAACTTTTTGAGCAGCTGATTTTGAGATTTTTCTAGGAAGATATTATGTCCTCATCTTTCTGTTTTGCGGTCTCTGTTTCTTATATCTTCTATAATGAGATAGACTTCTCATAAAATCACTCAAAATCCTCCTTGATGCTTGATTCTTCATCCTAATATGCTTCAGCCTCTTCGAAAAATTCTTGTGGTTGCCCCAAGATGGTTTCCTCATTTTGCACTTCGTGATCTACCTAGGAATCACTTTACAAGGAACATAAAAACTCCATAAAATTTTCAAAAGTTTTATTTAAGTTTTCTATAGTTTCTTCCAAACTGAACTTCTTCTCTTGAGGCACAAAGTATTGAAGCTTGATAACATAATGGTTGTAGCTTCATGAAGAATTTTGATGATTTCCTCGAGCAAGATTGTAGATGTAAGTGTTGAGAAAATATGGACAATCCATAGGATCATGATTTCCTCCACATCACCAACATGTTTGCGTTCGCTCAGATCTTTATGAGAACCATTGATAATTTTTGTACTCTATAGGCCTAAAATAAAAGAAAAGGAAGAATAAAGATAAAGCTAAAGATAATTTTCAAAGTAAAACTAGAATCCTACAGTATTGATATTAATATAGATAAACAATCTCCAACACTGGCGCCAAAAACTTAATGTGTGAATTGACAAGTGCATCAATTGTTTACAAGTAATAAAGTGATGAGTAGATTGTCAAACCCATGAGGATTGTTATCTTATTAAGTACCAAAGGTGTATTATTGACTTAAAGTTTTATTTAAAAGAAAAATAGAAATAGGTGAATGAAATAAATAAGAAAGATGTTTGCTATGGATGGTAAAAACACTTGGGCAATTGATTTAAATAATAAATAATGTGAATTAACAAGTTGATTATGCTAGTAACTATCTATTACTCATGTTAACAATTGAAAGTCCCTATCTTAATTAGTATTCTCTCTCGAGCAATATTAATTCTAACATCTAATGTAAGAACCTATAATCTATAAGCATGATTTTTATCTTCATATAGTAAATTAAAAGAGAAAGAAAGGATAACATCATTTAGAGATCACTGTCTAATCCTTAATTGTCGCTTCTCCTCTGATCTTCTACTTCCAATGCACTAGAATTTCTTCTCCAAAAAGTCAGTATTTTAAATGAGAAAAAGTATTTACAAGAGAGAAATTAAGACCTAAATTGCAAAACTTATCTCTATGATGGGATTCTACAATTACAAGAGATTGCAGCTCTTTATATAGACTTTAGAGCCAATAACAATTAGGAACACATTAGGACTTCTAATCCAACTTCAGTTTGGTGTGAAAATCCAATTCTGAATAGAATTGTAGACAGCTAGAATTTAATTGCAGAATATGACTCAACAAGCCATCGAATTAGAAAACATTGTTAGCTGCAAAGTTGATCCTTTTAAGTCCTCTTTCCATAGCATCTTGAATCGTCAGAATTGAATTTTTATAGCGAACATTATTGTAACGCCCCGCCCCGATTCCACGAATACAGGGACGTCACTGCGACGTATATACGTAGGTCAGATAATGCCCCACACGTATATACGCTAAGCAAAAAGTACAACAAGAAACAGAGTACACGACAAAGCGTGGTATCAATACATATGCCAACACAAGAAGTACACATACAAAGTTATCACAGGATATTAAAAAGTATTACACATTACATGTGTATTACATCATAACCAAGTCCAAAAGAAATATATACAAATATGTATACAAAAGCTCACAAGTAGAAAGAGGATCTCGTGAGTCAAAAGGTAAGTCTGGCACGAAGGGACTGGAACTAGTCCGCCTGCTCACTAAAGTAAGCTTGGTCCTCTGTGGATGGCTCCACTTCGTTCCAAGCTTCGGAATCTGAATGTGCAAATCCAAGGAGTCAAGACATATACAATAAACAAACTATAGCCAAGTGGCTAAGGGACATGAATTAGGAAAGATGAAACAGTTATAAGGAATATCAACTAACAAGTATAAAAAGCATGAGGAGATAAAATCCTAAATACAATAAATCTACAGTTGACGTCTTATTATTATTACTTGTCTTACTGTGATATCTAGCTATGTGACCCAGCGTCCCAGAGCACATAGATCCATATCCTAGTAAAGCAAGGTTGTTATTGGAAACAGCGGTTGTATCGACGAACTATGTTTACAGTGGACCCCGTACATGCCCGGGATAACGGTCCAGGATTGTTCCGTTGCTTGGTGACGGAAGCCAGCCGCTAGGCTAAACAGGAGGGACTTATGTATGCCCTTAACATGATGGTACCAGTAATAGAGGGAGCAAGCACTCCCCTCGGTCCCCTGGAGGCCCACAGGTCAGACCGGAACATGAGTTGCACAACATTCCTAAAAGCCACTGTAAACACGAACACATATCGATATCCGCATGTTTTTCCCCGACCCATATGTAAGTTGGTCCATTTTATACAAAAGTCAAGTGTATCATGCTTGGTTCAAGTGATGGCATGATAAGTGGTGATATTCACTATTTAACAAGTTATGGAATGATAATGTACAATAACAAGTCATGAAGTAATATGAGGTAAGATTCATCAAGTAACATGTCATGTAATACCAGTTATGAAGCATGAACAAATAATATGCCATACATGTATCAACAATAAGATCCAAATTCAGAACAGAATCAACTAAGTCAAACAGTCAGAATTAGTCGACTAGGTGGAAGGGTTAGTCGACTATTAGGGGTCTTAAGTCGACTACTAGTCTGGATGAGTCGACTAAAACTGGGAAACAGAGAGTTGGAATTCTGTTTCAGGAATAGTTAGTCGACTAGGGTTGTAAGGGTAGTCGACTAACAGGGAACTACTAGTCGACTAATGGATACTTAAGTCGACTAAGTCTGTGATACAGAGAGTTGATGTTTTATTTCAGGAAAACAGGAGTCGACTGGGGAGAAATGGGTAGTCGACTAGGGGTCTCTAGTCGACTGGAAATCTGGTCTAGTCGACTAAAACTGTGAAATCAGAAAAGGTTAAGTTTCAACTAAAGTGGATTAGTCGACTGGTCCCTAGGTTAAGTCGACTAATCGTGGGGAAAACTGTGACAGAACAGATTTTCTGGTGGTGTTCTTGATGGTCTAAAAGTGGGATTTTTATGGCACAAGTGTACATAATTTGTCAACACAAGTATACAAAGGAGTTTACAAGTCTTGGTGAGTAGATATACTCACTAGGAATGGTTTGATTGAAGCTTTACGAGTCCGGGAAGAGTGTGGTCGTCAAATGGCACCTATGTGATCCTTGGCGACGAAAAGAGCTACGATTCAAGCTCCAAATCAGTTGCTTGAGCTAGAGGTGAAGATCTTGTGGTGTTCTTGGAGTTAGGGTTTGAGATGGAGAAGGAAATGGTGAAGGCTAAACTCTTGGTGAAGTGAAGAAAAGAGTAAAAGAATGTAAAGGGAAACTTATATAGGATTTGATTTTGTAAAGGAGATGCAAATAAAGAATTTGCGAGGGGGTTTGTGCAAAAAGGGGAGGTGAGGTGTCTCTCCTAGCCACCACTTGGCCGGCCATGGGAGAGAGAGAAAAGATGGGCATTTAATGAGGAAGTAGGTGAGAAAATGTGTGGAGTTGAAATTTTTGGAGAAAATGGAATTTTGGAAAATGGAAAAAAACTTGTGGTTGTGGAGGAAAGAAATAAGAAAGGAAAAAGAAAAGAAATCATAAAGGAGAAGATATTTTCTCTTGGATTTAGAAAATAAAATATAGAAAATACAAGTTCCCGGGTTTAAGTCGAGGATGCGGAAAACATTTCGGGAAATACCGAAATCGTCCGAAATTCAAGTATCTCGGAACGACTCGTAAATTTTACCAAAAATCAATAATATAATGAAAGACTAATAGTGAAATCCTTTTTAAGAAATACTTTATAGTTTTAAAACTAAAAATCCCGAAATCAGTTATCTACCGACTCTGTTGGAATTTTCATAAATTTATAAAATTCTCAGAAAAAGTATTTAAGTAGGGAATATGATTCTAAGAAATAAAGTCTAAAGGACCATCTAGAAATTCCTAACTGTTTGAGAATTAAAATTCCAGGGATCGATCAGCGACACTGGTCGACACCGGTTTTGAAGAAATTTATTTTAATTAAAGAAAAATCCAGAAAATCATATAAAATCTAATATATTGGAAAATGATATTTGAAATTGAATCGGTCAAATACAGGAAGTAAATCGAAAAATACGATCGAAAAGCTGAATACGCAACTAAGGACGTATTCTGAAAACGGGTATTACAATCCATCCACCTTACAAAAATTTCGTCCTCGAAATTTCATAAGGTGAAAGGTAACAGGGAAGGTAACAGATAGTTAAGGAAAAGAAGAGAGATAACAATAGAAAAGAATAAGAAGGAAAAGTTTTTTACCAAATCAAGATGTGAAGAGTTGAGGATAGCGCTCCCGGATAACGTCCTCTCGTTCCCAAGTGGCCTCTCCTGGCGCATGCCGGTTCCAAGACACCAACACTAATGGTATAGCCTTGTTCTTCAGTGTCTTCACACTCTTATCCAAAATGGCCATCGGCTTCTCCTGATATGATAAATCTGGCTGTAGTTCCAGTCGGAATGATCCAAATATGACTATCATCCTTTACATATTTCCTCAACTGAGATACGTGGAAAACATTGTGCACACCGTCCAAAGATGGAGGTAAGGCCAATCTGTAAGACACATCTCCCACTCGCTCCAAAATTTCGAATGGGCCGATATATCTCGACTCAGCTTTCCACGAATACCGAACCGGATCACTCCTCTGGTAGGTGATATCCTCAAGAACACATGATCTCCTGCCTGGAACTCCAATGGCCTTCTCTGAGAATCTGCCCAACTCTTCTGACGGCTTTGAGCTGTCCTGAGGTGATCTCTGATGACTCTGACTTTCTCTGTTGTCTGAATCAGAATCTCTGGCCCCAAAGTCTCCTCTCACCGACTTCATCCCAACAAATCGGTGACCGACACTTCCTTCCATACAATGCCTCAAAAGGTGCCATCTTGATACTTGCCTGATAGCTGTTGTTATAGAAAAACTCAGCCAAGTGAAGATGATCTTCCCAAGATCCCTTAAACTCAATCATGCAGGCCCTTAGCATATCTTCAAGGATCTGGATAGTCCTCTCAGATTGCCCGTCTGTCTGAGGATGATATGATGTACTGAATTTCAGACGGGTCCCCAAACTTTCTTGGAGACTCTCCCAAAAATGGGATCTGAATCTGGTGTCTCTATCTGAAACAATACTGACTGGAACTCCATGCAGACGAACTATCTCCTTCATGTACTTGTCTGCCAAGACCTCCGTTGACTGTCCCACCCTGAATGGTATAAAGTGAGCTGACTTGGTGAGACGGTCAATGATTACCCACACAGCATTATTACCTTTAGGACTTCGAGGTAATGCCGTGACAAAATCCATGTGATGTGCTCCCACTTCCATTCGGGTATCGGCAAAGGATGTAGAAGTCCAGCTGACCTCTGATGCTCTATCTTTATCTGCTGGCACACCAGGCACTTGGCTACAAACTGAGCTATCTCCCTCTTCATAGCATTCCACCAAAACTGCTTCTTCAAGTCCTGATACATCTTGTTTCCCCCTGGGTGGATGGAATATGCTGAACTGTGTGCTTCTGCCAAAATCTTCTGTCTAACTTCCCTTGGGGAACACAAAGTCTGCCACTAAAATATAGAGCACCATCAGGATGAATACAGATATCAGTCCTCAATCCAGCCTCTACCTGAGCTCGGAATGTCTGTAACCTGGGATCTTCCTTCTGAGCTTCCCTGATCTCATCAATCAATGCTGACTGAATCTGCAAAGTCATGAACTGTCCTGCCTTCTCAGTCCTTCGAACTAACATCAAGTCCAATCTGATGAAGTCTCGAATCAAACTCCTTCTGCTGAGTGAGCTGGACAAGCACTCTATTCTCTGGCATCCTGCTCAGTGCATCTGGAACTGTATTGACCTTGCCTGGATGATATTGCAAGTCAATATCATAGTCCGCCATCAGTTCAAGCCATCTCCTCTGCCTCATATTCAACTCTTTCTGCGAGAAAATATACTTGAGGCTCTTATGATCCGTGTATATCAACACTTTATCTCCCAGAAGATAATGCCTCCAGATCTTCAATGCAAATATCACAGCTGCTAGCTCCAAGTCATGAGTTGGGTAATTCCGCTCATGAGTCTTCAGTTGCCTAGATGCATATGCTATAACATGATCATGTTGCATAAGTACACATCCCAGGCCTTTTCCTGATGCATCACTGAATATGACCATCCCTCCTCTTCCTGAGGGAGTCTTCAAGATTGGAGCTGAAATGAGCCTCTGCTTCAATGGCTCAAATGCTGCGGTACACTCCTCTGTCCATATGTACCTTTCCCTTTCCTGGTGAGCCTGGTCAATGGAGCTGCAATCCTAGAGAAATCCTGGACAAAGCGTCTGTAATATCCGGCTAGTCTAAGAAAACTCTTAATCTCAGTCACCGTCCTCAGAATCTGCCATCCCTCACTGCCTGGACTTTGCTGGGGTCAACTGAAATCCCTTCTGCTGAAACTATGTGTCCAAGGAAAGCTATGCTGTCCAACCAGAAATCACACTTGCTCCTCTTAGCATGAAGCTGCTCCTGTTGGAGAGTCTGCAATACAATCCTCAAGTGTTCTGCATGCTCCCTGTTGTTCTTTGAATAGATCAGGATGTCATCTATGAAAAACAACAACAACTGATCCAGATAGGGCGAGAACACTCGGTTCATCAATCCATGAAAACTGAAGGGGCATTGGTGACTCCGAAAGGCATAACTAGAAACTCATAGTGGCCATAACGGGTCCTGAATGCAGTCTTTGGGATATCCTCTTTCTTCACCCTCAGCTGATGGTAACCCGACTGTAAATCTAATTTAGAGAATACCCGGGCTCCAAGAAGCTGATCAAACAGATCATCAATCCTGGGTAAGGGATACTTGTTCTTGATGGTAACTTTGTTCAATTCCCTATAATCAATACAAAGCCTCTTACCACCATCCTTCTTGTTCGCCAATAGCACTGGAGCTCCCCAGGGTGAAGTACTTGTCTAATCAATCCTTTGTCTGAGTATTCCTGCAGTTGCTTCTTCAAAATCTCTAACTCCGTCGGTGCCATCCTGTACGGAGCCTTGGATATAGGAGCTGCTCCTGGAACTGTGTCAATAGAGAACTCGATCATCCTTTCAGGTGGCAGCCCTGAGATTTCAGCAAACACTCCTGGGAATTCATCCCACCGGTACCTTCTGCTTCTGAACCTCCGAAGTAGTCATCCGTGTCTTTCCTTGGTAGACTTCACTTCTCCACTAAATTGGAACTCCGGTTGATGAGGGATTCTGAAATTAATCTTCTTCTCCCTACAATCAATAACTGCATAGTACTGACTGAGCCAGGTCATGCCTAAGATTACGTCGTACCCTTTGGTGTCTAGTACGATCATATCTATGGCCAAGATCTTATCACAAAGTTCTACTGGACAATCAGTACAAACTCTAGAAGATATGACTATCCCATTCCCTGTACTAATCTCCCATTTGTGGTCTAAAGATTTAACAGGTATAGAATGCAAAGCCACAAAATGGTCTGAGATATAACAATGGGATGCACCTGAATCGAAGAGAGCGAGAACAGGTTTTGAATGAACTCTGATGTTACCTGTTATCACTTCCTCTGAAGTCTCAGCCTCCTCTGCTGTAAGAGTGTAAGCCTGACCTCTACCACGCCCTGCTGCAGTCCTGGCTCCTCTCTGGACTGGGCGAACAACATGCTGTGGCGGAAGGGGAAGAGCTCTCCTCATCACTGGTCCCTGATTCCTCTGCCCAAGTGGCCCTGGTAGCACTCTCTGTCCATTGGGTCCTGGAAGTGCTGGCAAAGTCTGGTTGGCTACCCCAAATCTCCTGTGTGGACAGGTCTCTATAGAATGATCCCGTGATCCACACACCAAACACAACCCATTTGCCCTCCGGCAATTCTGACGAATGTGGCCCGGCTTCTGACAATAGCTACAGAATGTAAATGGTTGGGCCGTCTGGTAAGGAGCTGGTCTGAATGGTTGTCTCTGAACCTTTGCTGCTCTATATGGGCCTCCTCTTCCCATTGGTACAAATGGCCTCTTCATGGTCTGGCTCCCCATCTGGTCAACTTTCTTCTTCTCAAGCCCACGCTCCACCTCTCGAGCTATGGTGAGAACCTCAGAATAAGTCTTCAGCTGCTGGGGCATCAAGAAGACCTGTATGTCCATCTGCAGGCCCTGCTGGAACCTGCTTGCTCGCTTCTCCTCATCCGTTACCATGTACGGAGCAAAGCGGCTGAGTCTGAGAAATTCCGCGGCATACTCATCCACGGACTTGTTCCACTGCTGGAGTCTGATGAACTGCTCCTCCATGTCCTTCTGAGCAGTAGCAGGGAAGAATCTGTTATAGAAGCTCTTGAGAATGTGTCCCAGGTGACAGGCTTCTCCAGTCTGGCCTCTTCAGCAAGCCACCAAGTTCTAGCAACATCTTTCAACTGAATCTTGGCGACCTCAACTTGGTTCTCCTTTGGTACCCTGGCTGCATTCAGCAGATCTGTGGTATCCGTCAACTATTGTTCAGCATCCAATGGTTTCTCGTCTCCCGTGAAGATAGCTGGTTGCAGCCGTCTAAAGTCTGAAATGTTTCCCGGCCTCTGCTCTTTCGGTGCTGCCAATTCTTGCCTGAGGAGTTCAGTCTGCTGCTGCTGGTTTTCCATCATGGTCTGAATGACCCTCAAAATATCCACATTCTCTCCCGTGGGTCCATTCGAAGCTTGCCCCGAGTGGTTACAGCCCGTCCTTCGCTCCATACCGAGTTGGGGAAAGATAACTGGAATTTGGAAACAAATGGAAGGATTTAGGATACAAGGGAAGGAATCAAGGAGGACTTAATAACTTTGTATATTGTAGTTGGCATCAGCAATTATTAAATTTTGCCGCTCGATTGTACTTCAGGTGTGAGAGCCTAGGCTCTGATACCAACCTGTAACGCCCCGATTCCACGAATACAGGGACGTCACTGCGACGTATATACGTAGGTCAGATAATGCCCCACACGTATATACGCTAAGCAAAAAGTACAACAAGAAACAGAGTACACGACAAAGCGTGGTATCAATACATATGCCAACACAAGAAGTACACATACAAAGTTATCACAGGATATTAAAAAGTATTACACATTACAAGTGTATTACATCATAACCAAGTCCAAAAGAATATATACAAATATGTATACAAAAAGCTCACAAGTAGAAAGAGGATCTCGTGAGTCAAAAGGTAAGTCTGGCACGAAGGGACTGGAACTAGTCCGCCTGCTCACTAAAGTAAGCTTGGTCCTCTGTGGATGGCTCCACTTCGTTCCAAGCTTCGGAATCTGAATGTGCAAATCCAAGGAGTCAAGACATATACAATAAACAAACTATAGCCAAGTGGCTAAGGGACATGAATTAGGAAAGATGAAACAGTTTATAGGAATATCAACTAACAAGTATGAAAGCATGAGGAGATAAAATCCTAAATACAATAAATCTACAGTTGACGTCTTATTATTATTACTTGTCTTACTGTGATATCTAGCTATGTGACCCAGCGTCCCAGAGCACATAGATCCATATCTAGTAAAGCAAGGTTGTTATTGGAAACAGCGATTGTATCGACGAACTATGTTTACAGTGGACCCCGTACATGCCCGGGATAACGGTCCCGGATTGTTCCGTTGCTTGGTGACGGAAGCCAGCCGCTAGGCTAAACAGGAGGGACTTATGTATGCCTTAACATGATGGTACCAGTAATAGAGGGAGCAAGCACTCCCCTCGGTCCCCTGGAGGCCCACAGGTCAGACCGGAACATGAGTTGCACAACATTCCTAAAAGCCACTGTAAACACGAACACATATCGATATCCGCATGTTTTCCCCCGACCCATATGTAAGTTGGTCCATTTTATACAAAAGTCAAGTGTATCATGCTTGGTTCAAGTGATGGCATGATAAGTGGTGAATTCACTATTTAACAAGTTATGGAATGATAATGTACAATAACAATCATGAAGTAATATGAGGTAAGATTCATCAAGTAACATGTCATGTAATACCAGTTATGAAGCATGAAAAAAATAATATGCCATACATGTATCAACAATAAGATCCAATTCAGAACAAATCAACTAAGTCAAACAGTCAGAATTAGTCGACTAGGTGGAAGGGTTAGTCGACTATTAGGGGTCTTAATCGACTACTAGTCTGGATGAGTCGACTAAACTGGGAAACAGAGAGTTGGAATTCTGTTTCAGGAATAGTTAGTCGACTAGGGTTTAAGGGTAGTCGACTAACAGGGAACTACTAGTCGACTAATGGATACTTAAGTCGACTAAGTCTGTGATACAGAGAGTTGATGTTTATTTCAGGAAAACAGGAGTCGACTGGGGAGAAATGGGTAGTCGACTAGGGGTCTCTAGTCGACTGGAAATCTGGTCTAGTCGACTAAAACTGTGAAATCAGAAAAGGTTAAGTTTCAACTAAAGTGGATTAGTCGACTGGTCCCTAGGTTAAGTCGACTAATCGTGGGGAAAACTGTGACAGAACAGATTTTCTGGTGGTTGTTCTTGATGGTCTAAAAGTGGGATTTTTATGGCACAAGTGTACATAATTTGTCAACACAAGTATACAAAGGAGTTTACAAGTCTTGGTGAGTAGATATACTCACTAGGAATGGTTGATTGAAGCTTTACGAGTCCGGGAAGTGTGGTCGTCAAATGCACCTATGTGATCCTTGGCGACGAAAAGAGCTACGATTCAAGCTCCAAATCAGTTGCTTGAGCTAGAGGTGAAGATCTTGTGGTGTTCTTGGAGTTAGGGTTTGAGATGGAGAAGGAAATGGTGAAGGCTAAACTTGGTGAAGTGAAGAAAAGAGTAAAAGAATGTAAAGGGAAACTTATATAGGATTTGATTTTGTAAAGGAGATGCAAATAAAGAATTTGCGAGGGGGTTTTGTGCAAAAAGGGGAGGTGAGGTGTCTCTCCTAGCCACCACTTGGCCGGCCATGGGAGAGAGAGAAAAGATGGGCATTTAATGAGGAAGTAGGTGAGAAATGTGTGGAGTTGAAATTTTTGGAGAAAATGGAATTTTGGAAAATGGAAAAAAACTTGTGGTTGTGGAGGAAAAAATAAGGAAAGGAAAAAGAAAGAAATCATAAAGAGAAGATATTTTCTCTTGGATTTAGAAAATAAAATATAGAAAATACAAGTTCCCGGGTTTAAGTCGAGGATGCGGAAAACATTTCGGGAAATACCGAAATCGTCCGAAATTCAAGTATCTCGGAACGACTCGTAAATTTTACCAAAATCAATAATAATATATGAGACTAATAGTGAAATCCTTTTTAGAAATACTTTATAGTTTTAAAACTAAAAATCCCGGAATCAGTTATCTACCGACTCCGTTGGAATTTCATAAATTTATAAAATTCTCAGAAAAAGTATTTAAGTAGGGAATATGATTCTAAGAAATAAGTCTAAAGGACCATCTAGAAATTCCTAAC